>NW_025574386.1:20000-34007 GCF_020424385.1 Procambarus clarkii | reverse complement strand
AGGGACAAAGGTTAACAGTACACTTAAATGTTATTATAATCAGTCAGCTGCAGGTTATGAGACCACCTGCAGGTCATGGGACCAGCTGCAGGTCATGGGACCAGCTGCAGGTCATGGGGCCAGCTACAGGACCAGCTGCAGGTCATGGTACCAGCTACAGGACCAGCTGCAGGTCATGGGGCCAGCTACAGGACCACCTACAGGTCATGGTACCAGCTACAGGAGCCAGCTGCAGGTCCATGGTACCAGCTACAGGACCAGCTGCAGGTCATGGTACCAGCTACAAGGACAGCTGCAGGTCATGGGGCCAGCTACAGGACCACCTACAGGTCATGGTACCAGCTACAGGACCAGCTGCAGGTCATGGGACCAGCTACAGGACCAGCTGCAGGTCATGGGACCAGCTGCAGGTCATGGTACCAGCTACAGGACCAGCTGCAGGTCCATGGTACCAGCTACAGGACCAGCTGCAGGTCATGGTACCAGCTACAGGACCAGCTGCAGGTCATGGTACCAGCTACAGGACCAGCTGCAGGTCATGGGGCCAGCTACAGGACCACCTACAGGTCATGGTACCAGCTACAGGACCAGCTGCAGGTCATGGGGCCAGCTACAGGACCACCTACAGGACCACCTACAGGTCATGGTACCAGCTACAGGACCAGCTGCAGGTCATGGGGCCAGCTACAGGACCACCTACAGGTCATGGTACCATCTACAGGACCAGCTGCAGGTCATGGTACCAGTACAGGACAGCTGCAGGTCATGGTTACCAGCTACAGGACCAGCTGCAGGTCATGGGGCCAGCTACAGGACCAGCTGCAGGTCATGGGGCCAGCTACAGGACCACCTACAGGTCATGGTACCAGCTACAGGACCAGCTGCAGGTCATGGGGCCAGCTACAGGACCACCTACAGGTCATGGTACCAGCTACAGGACCAGCTGCAGGTCATACAAGGTCCGACCTTCAATTAGTAGTCGCCACACAAGCCAGCCAAAATTAATCAAGTATTATTAGTATTTTTATTACACAAGTTTGCAGGGGAAATTTCCATCTTTGTACTTGCTTCGTTCCTACGTCAGTTACCGGAGGGTTACTGGTTCACTGGGGGGGGGAGGGTTACTGGTTCACTGGGGGGAGGGTTACTGGTTCACTGGGGGGGGGGGGGGAGGGGAGGGTTACTGGTTCACTGGGGGGGGTGGAGGGTTACTGGTTCACTGGGGGGGGGGAGGGTTACTGGTTCACTGGGGGGAGGGTTACTGGTTCACTGGGGGGGGGAGGGGTTACTGGTTCACTGGGGGGGGGTGACTGGTTCACTGGGGGGAGGGTGACTGGTTCACTGTGGGGAGGGTTGACTGGTTCACTGGGGGGAGGGTGCTGGTTCACTGGTGGAGGGTGACTGGTTCACTGTGGGAGGGTTACTGGTTCACTGGGGGGGGGTGACTGGTTCACTGGGGGGAGGGTGACTGGTTCACTGGGGGGGGGGGGTGACTGGTTCACTGGGGGGGGGTGACTGGTTCACTGGGGGGGGGGAGGGTGACTGGTTCACTGGGGGGGGGAGTGACTGGTTCACTGGGGGGGGGGGGTGACTGGTTCACTGGGGGGGGGGGGTGACTGGTTCACTGGGGGGGGAGGGTGACTGGTTCACTGTGGGGAGGGTGACTGGTTCACTGGGGGGAGGGTGACTGGTTCACTGGGGGGGGGGTGACTGATTCACTGGGGGGGGTGACTGGGGTTCACTGGGGGGGGGAGGGTTACTGGTTCACTGGGGGGGTGACTGGTTCACTGGGGGGGAGGGTGACTGGTTCACTGGGGGGGTGGGGGGGGGTGACTGGTTCACTGTGGGGAGGGTTACTGGTTCTCTGGGGAGAGGGTTACTGGTTCACTGGGGGGGGGGGTACTGGTTCACTGGGGGAGGTTATTCTGTCCCAAGCCGGAGGCTAGAGGCTAGCCTCACTCAAAATGCAGGGGGACGGGTTTGGGGTTCTAGACGGACATAGACTGGTTAGGGGTAGGCCTAAGTTAAATGCTTTTTAAGAAATATAGCCTAGTAACCCCAACTCTGTTACCTAGCAGTAAAATAGGTACCTGGGTGTTAGTCAGCTGTCACGGGCTGCTTCCTGGGGGTGGAGACCTGGTCGAGGACCGGGCCGCGGGGACACTAAAAGTCCCGAAATCATCTCAAGAAAATCATCTCAAGAAGATAACCCCTAGGAGCCATTCTCGTGGTCTGAAATATCAGATGTGTTTTCCGTAGAGTTTACCGCTCGCTCTCATGATTTAGTGGAAAAGGTGGATGGAAATCTTTCAGGTTACATTGACGAAAATATTAAGAGTAGTGAAGATATAAGATGAGGGAATTACAGATAGATAGACATAGAGATACAGAAAAAAAGAATTAGAGCTAGATACAGATAGATAAGTATAGATGGATAAAGAGGGAAGACTGGCAGATAGTCAGACAGACCCGGGCACCGCCGGATAACCGCCCAAACCCCCGCTAATATGTCTTCAATAGGTCATTTTTACCGGATTGTTCAATTCCGTTAAAAATGCGACGTAATAGATGAGCGGACAGGTAATATTTTTTGAAACATGGTCGCTGCCGACCCATTGTACCAGCAACACCTCTCTCGCACAAGTTATGGTCGCGGCCGTCACGCTCCGGCCCTTATATACTCCAGCGGACCCCAGGCCCCGCCCCCTCAGAAAACTCCAGTCCTATGATTGGCTGGCTCCTCCAGCTTCTCAAACGTGATTGGTTGTGACTTACTGACCTTTTTCCCGCCAATATCCAGCAAGTTGAGACCCGTCTGACCTTAATGTCTCCTTTCACCTAATGCATCGTATATAATCAATTATTATTAATTAAATTTAAAATCTTTTTTTTATCAAGATAGATGCACTCTCCCCAAACGTATTCACTTAATTACTATCCTCCTGAGGGAAAACTCTAATTGTTTTGTTAGGCAGTTGGTGATACTGATCCGTAGTTCAGTTGTTATTGGCTTTGATATTGATGCCGCATTTAACATTATCAACAAGAACTTCTTTATTTCTGTTTTTCAGTGAGGAGTTGGTCTGTGTATCAGGCGGTCTACCCATCGTTTAAGGTAAGTCCTAGTGTGGAACCATAGTTGTACATGTATGGGTTCTTTGGTGGTTTATTTGGGGTTGTATCACTGGGTTGATTCACGCGTCTGGTAGACACATATGTTGTGGGTGTGGCCAGGACACATATGTTTGGGTGTGGCCAGGATACATATGTGTAGGTGTGGGCGGGACACATATGTGTAGGTGTGGCCGGGACACATATGTGTAGGTGTGGCCGGGACACATATGTGTGGGTGTGGCCAGGACATATATGTGTAGGTGTGGGGCGGGACACATATGTGTAGGTGTGGGGCGGACACATATGTGTAGGTGTGGGCGGGACACATATGTGTAGGTGTGGGCGGGACACATATTGTAGGTGTGGGCGGGACATATGTGTAGGTTGGGCGGGACACATATGTGTAGGTGTGGGCGGGACACATATGTGTAGGTGTGGGCGGGACACACATGTGTAGGTGTGGCCGGGACACATATTGTGTAGGTGTGGCCTGGACACATATGTGTAGGTGTGGCCGGGACACATATGTGTAGGTGTGGCCGGGACACATATGTGTAGGTGTGGCCGGGACACATATGTGTAGGTGTGGCCGGGACACATATGTGTAGGTGTGGCCAGGACACATATGTGTAGGTGTGGCCGGGACACATATGTGTAGGTGTGGCCGGGACACATATGTGTAGGTGTGGCCGGGACACATATGTGTGGGTGTGGCCAGGACACATATGTGTAGGTGTGGCCGGGACACATATGTGTAGGTGTGGCCGGGATACATATGTGTAGGTGTGGCCGGGACACACATGTGTAGGTGTGGCCAGGATACATACGTGTAGGTGTGGCCGGGACACATATGTTGTGGGTGTGGGCCAGGACACATATGTGTAGGTGTGGCGGGACACATATGTGTAGGTGTGGCCGGGACACATATGTGTAGGTGTGGCCCGGGACACATATGTGTAGGTGTGGCCAGGACACATATGTGTAGGTGTGGCCGGGACACATATGTGTAGTGTGGCCGGGACACATATGTGTAGGTGTGGCCAGGGACACCTATGTTGTGGGTGTGGCCAGGACACATATGTAGGTGTGGCCGGGACCCATATGTTTAGGTGTGGCCGGGACACATATGTGTAGTAGGTGTGGCCGGGACACATATGTGTTGGGGTGGACACATGGACACATATGTGTAGTATGTGGCCGGGACACATATGTGTAGGTGTGGCCGGGACACATATGTGTAGGTGTGGCCGGGACACATATGTGTGGGTGTGGCCAGGACACATATGTGTAGGTTTGGCCGGGATACAGATGTGTAAGGTGTGGCCGGGACACACATGTGTTAGGTGTGGCCAGGATACATACGTGTAGGTGTGGCCAGGATACATATGTGTAGGTGTGGCCGGGACACACATGTGTAGGTGTGGCCAGGATACATACGTGTAGGTGTGGCCGGGACACACATGTGTAGGTGTGGCCAGGATACATACGTGTAGGTGTGGGCGGGACACATATGTTTGTGTGTGGCCAGGACACATATGTGTAGGTGTGACCGGGACACACATGTGTAGGTGTGGCCGGGACACACATGTGTAGGTGTGGCCGGGACACATATGTTTGGGGTGTGGCCAGGACACATATGTGTAGGTGTGGCCGGGACACATACGTGTAGGTGTGGCCGGGACACACATGTGTAGGTGTGGCCAGGATACATACGTGTAGGTGTGGGCGGGTGTAACTGGCAGATGTTCTACATAATCATGCTTCCAGGTATACTGTCATTATGGTAATCCGTTTCTGGTACTGTACCTCTCTATAATACTGGAATTATGATTGGCTGGCTTCTCTAGCTTCACAAACGTGATTGGTTACGACTTAGAAGGTTCTTCTAGAAGGTTCTATAAAGCGTCGTGGCCTTGTTGGCCATTTCCCGCCAATATCCGCCAAGCTGAGACCCGTCTGACCTTGCGTCCTTTCACCTAATGCATCGTATTTTTTGTACAGAATCGACGTAGATTCTACGTTGAATCTAGAATCTGGCTCTCTAGAATTATGATTGGCTTCCACATCTCATTTCCCTGTGTGTGTGTGTGTGTGTGTGTGTGTGTGTGTGTGTGTGTGTGTGTGTGTGTGTGTGTGTGTGTGTGTAATTACCTAAGTGTAGTTACAGGATGAGAGCTACGCTCGTGGTGTCCCGTCTTCCCAGCACTCTTTGTCATATATCGGTTTGAAACTTTGGTGTGTGTGTGTGTGTGTGTGTGTGTGTGTACGTGTATGAGTGAGTGAGTGAGTGAGTGAGTGAGTGAGTGAGTGAGTGTGTGTGTGTGTGTGTGTGTGTGTGAGTGAGTGTGAGTGAGTTGAGTGAGTGAGTGTGTGAGTGTGTGAGTGAGTGAGTGTTGTGTGTGTGTGTGTGTGTGGTGTGTTTGTGTGTGTGTGTGTGTGTGTGTGTGTGTGTGTGTGTGAGTGTGAGTGAGTGAGTGAGTAAGTGTGTGAGTGAGTGAGGTGGGAGTGAGTGAGTGTGTGTGTGTGTGTGTGTGTGTGTGTGTTGTGTGTGTGGTGTGTGAGTGAGTGTGAGTGAGTGAGTGAGTGAGTGAGTGAGTGAGTGAGTGAGTGGTGTGTGTGTGTGTGTGTGTGTGTGTTGTGTGTGTGTTGTGTGTGTATGTGTGTGTGTGTGTGTGTGTGTGTGTGTGTGTGTGTGTGTGGATTTACTCTGTACTTCTATAAAGAAATACATCCTTACAGCCAAATGGTTTATCTACATCTCTAGTTTATATATTTTGCTGTTCCATTTGCTAAACATTTCACCTTTAGCGTATCTACCTTGTCAATGCTCCCTTGGGATCATATACGTCGCAATCATGTCTCTCCCACTTCTGTCTCTTATCTAATGGATTAAAATTTAGTTCCTTCAGTATTTCCTCCCAATTTATAACCAGTTTTATGTTTTTTGAAGAATTATAGCAGTGTAATGTGTTTTTATTTTAATTATGCTATTGTTTTCGTTGTCAGAGAAGAGGCAAAGAGTCGTTCATCTATAACATAAACAAAAAACGGTTTTGTAGAACAAAAAATTTTTATGTTTGGAATTTGATGAAATATAATTTGAGTATTATGAGGTTCAGCTTTAAAGGGATTACTTTCCCCCTTCCATCTTGCCCCCCCCCCCCTAGCCCTCACCCCCTTAATTTCCCCTCCTAACTCCATTTTCACCCCCCCCCTTACCTCCCCTTTTGCCTCAAGGTATCCAAAGCTCCCCCCACCACCTCCTCTCTTCCCCCTCTCCTATTTCCCCTCTCCCCCTCTCCCCTCTCTCCCCTACCCATCACAACTTCAACATTAACCTCCAGATATTGCAGAAAGGGTCTTACGGGATCACCATAGCCCGTGCTACTTGGACACTTCGTTCTGAGTAGCTAAATCTATAACAACAACAACAACATGCAGGGAATGTTAACGGAAGATTTTATGTAATATTCTATTCGTGCAAATGTGGATATGTTGAATACGGGTGATTTGTTTGGTTGTTAAGGCAAGCTCCAAGCATGAGAGAGAGCCGTGCAAAGTTGAAGCTAATTAATACTTTTGTCGGTGGTAGAATTAATTTTTTAATTCATTTTTTTTTTCGTTCTGTACTGGAGCAGAATTGTGTACATAGCTGTCAGTGTGTGTGTGTGTGTGTGTTGTGTGTGTGTGTGTGTGTGTGTGTGTGTGTGTGTGTGTGTGTGTGTGTGTGTGAGCTTACCTCTCAGTACCAACATGGGGCGAGCTCTGACTACTGGGCTCCGCCTCCGGTCAGTACCCACTGTTCTTATATATTTAGAAGTTTTACTAAAGGATGTCCAACAAAAATGAATATGTTGAGTGAGTGTAAACTTTACTCATGAACTAATCACGTTAGCAATAAATTAAACGTCCCTCTTAGGTGGCATTCTGCGCTATGAGGCGAATCTCCATTTTTTCTTTCCCCCGCATGTTTCTGTTCACCTTCTCACAATCTCATACACGTTACGTATCAATATTATTCCATATTATCTCCCAATCTTCTTATTTATCATTTCTCTCATCTATCATTTGAAGACAACAAACAGAACTCACAAATAATAATGTTATAATACATATATATACACACGGCTCTCCCCGCATACATACGTATACACACCTGCATGTATCTCATACAGGAGAGAGAGCTTTTCCCATTAGGGATATGAACTACAGTTGAAAGGTCAGAGCAGGAGCCTTTTTTTTTTTATGTTGGGTTGGGGTTTTTTTTTTGGGGTACAGGGTAATGGAAAAAGTTTATGCTAATTGCCGGCCAAAGCAGGTTGTTACACATTTTAAAGGTTGACAAATTAGGGTGGGATTTGAGAATTTGTGGTTTATTCAGGGAAAAAGGATCCCTTTTCTGGCCTGGAAAACATTTCCCCTATCTCCAAAAACAAACTTTGCCAAATCCAAAGCCTCCCGCAACTGTTTTCGCTATCCCTCCTCCCCCTCGGGAAAACAAGCACAAAACCTTTAACAGGTTCAGAAAAGGCTTCCCGGGTTTCACAAGCTCATGAAAAATGAAAAGCCTAACCTAAAACAAACAACACAACCCAATTAAGAATTTTAAGGAATTCTTTTCCAAGATAAAACGGGAAAGGGTTAAAGAATTTTAATAGAAAGACCCTCAAAAAAACAAATACCTGCGTTTAATAAAAAAAAACCCCTTCTGGAAACTCCCAGAAAAAAAGTTTAAAGGTGTGTTTGTTTGTTGGGGTGTTTGTTTGGGTTTTTTAGGCTTTAACTCATAAACAAACAGGGCCCTTGGAACTATTCTCCCCCTCCAAACCATCCCAAAAATTAGAAAAACAAGAAATCACAAATAAGGTGAGGGGTTACTTTCAGGACTACACTCAAAATAACCCCAATCCGCCAATTAGACCTTTTCTCCCCCCAAGTGTCCTTAAAACTCAAAAATAGGACCAATATTTCAAAAACCTTTCAAACCCTTGTTTCTTTCTTCTTTTATATTTTAAACCCAAAATCCCATTTCTGTTTTTTAATCCACCTCCTCCCCCCATAAATGTAATACACACCTCCCACCTCATCAAAGAGTTAAAATAGGGAAAGCAAGTTTAATCAGGGATTTTAACTTTAAAATTTAATAATTTTCGAAAGCGCCTTCCTCAACTAAAATAAAAAGAATTTAGGTATTTTTGTTTATAAATGAAATAATTAAAAATTAAAAATTTTTAAATTATTAATTTATTTTTTATATTTAATAATATATTTAAAAAACTTAAAAATATATATATATATAATATTATATAATATAAATAGCAGTAGGGGGTTCTGGAACGCTAATTACAAAGTCACTAACTAGGGGCTGGGAGACGTGGAACCGGGAAGTTGTGTGAACTACCAAGGACCAAGCGGGCATAATTAAGGTGTAAGTTGTGAGGTGTAGTGATCACCATACAGTCTCAGTCACCATTCACGGGTCACCATCATCACTGTGTAACCAAACACTTGTGAGGTTACACCCTCATCCTTGAGGTGAGGGTGTAGCACCTAACTTATTAGCCCATAAGGAGGGTTTCCAATATATATTAAAAAAAACCCCGGGCACCGCCGGGTACATCTCCTAGATATTTTAACTACTCATAAGCATTCAGGAACGATTTACCATATTTCCCAAATTCACTGACATAGATCCTTTTTATCTTATTATGCCATGTAATTTAGGATCGTTTTTCTCCTAGGTATCATATGAGATTTACGATCTTAAAGCAGGTCACGCTCTGAGAGGATAAACGTGTCTAATATGACCCCTGATGCCACCAGGACTGTTGTCTATCAATCTGTAGAACACTTGTTCTTCTCTGTAGAACACTTGTTCTTCTCTGTAGAACACTTGTTCTTCTCTGTAGAACATTGCTTTTTAGAAATTGTTTTTTTGCCTTTTTTTTGTGAAATTGTTTTTTGAGAAATTGTTCTTTCTGGAAATTGTTTTTTGTAGAAATTGTTTTTTGTAGTTGTTTTTTGTAGAAATTGTTTTTTGTGAAATTGTTTTTTGTGAAAAGTGAATTTTGGTTGTTAAAATAAAGTTTTTTTTTTTTATTTTTTAAAGTGATTATAGTTCGGGTATTACTTTCCTTTTCGGTTGTTATTGTTTTGGATTTAAGGGTTTTGTAATTTATGGTGGTTGTTGTAATTTATTTTTTGTAGGGTTTTTTTTTTGTAAGGGTTTTTTTGTTTTTTATTTTTTTAATTTTTTTGTCTTTCTCCTATATACCAAGGACAAAACTTGGATACTTCCTTTTTCCGGTGTATTCAATTTAACTCCTGTAATTCCGTTGGTTCTTCTGGTATGTATTACCTTTTTATGTATGCCTTTTCCCCCGCAGCCCAATTTTTCTGTTCCCCTTTCATTCCCCCCCCCGCCCCTTTCCGTTCCTCCCCCCTTCCCTGTATTACCAAAAGAACCTGGTTATCAGCCTCAAGGTTTCCCTTTTTAACCCTGTTTAGCGCTTGACCTTAGGGGATCACCGTTTGTTGTTTTTGGTTACCTCCCAGGGCAATGGCTTGTGATTTGGTCCCGGGTTCGTCCCAGGCCCGGCAGCAATGGCCAGGTTTCTTTCATTGCCCGTTATCTAAAATTCCGGGTGTTGATGTACCCTTCCTGGGGTGGAGGCCTGGCGGGAGGGCCGGGGAATAAACCCCGTCTCCGATGAAGAATGGTTTAATTCCTTCCATTTTCAAATAGTCCCGGCTTTTGACCTTTTCTCGTCTCAGACTTCCATTCTAGGGATTGCGCAATGCAGTTCCTTTTATTTTCCTCAAGTTCCTTTTATTATTGGTAGTGAATTCCTTTGTATTATTATAGTTTTAAATTTTAAGATCCTTGGCGTGGAAGGTAACCAATTTTGAAGGCTAGGATTATTGGTGACGGTTTAAACCCAGGTTTCCCCGTTGGTTGTATGACTCCCGATTATTTCCAACGTTTTTTTTCTAAATAAAAGTCCCCAAATGCCAGGGAGTTTTGTCTTTCTAAACCTTTAACTTAGGGTGAAAATAATAGGTAAGTTTCCTTTTAAAGTTTATTTTTTTCAAAAAAGTATTCCCTTTATAAAATAAGTATAAGTAAGTAAGTATAAGTATAAGTATATAATAAGTAAATAAGTATTAAGTAAATAAGTATAAGTAATGAGGATTCGCCGTAGCGTGAGTAAGGGCTATGAACTGGGAGGTTTTGGAGCGCTAAGATATTTATTGATGATACCTGTGTTTAGGGCAAGGTTTAACGCTGATGTATTGAGCGCTCCCGCTTGAGTTATGGCTGTTTCCAGCCGGTTTTTATGTCTAACTATAGTCCAAACTTGTGCGGAGGTGGAGGCGGCTTTTGGTCTGTTCTTTTAGGCTCTTTTTTTTTTAATTGCGTTATAAGGTTTTTTTGAATTATAATACTGCATGGTTCAGTTTCGTGTTGAATGTTTGAATTTTTGGATTTATGCGAGAGCACAAACACACACACACACACACACACCCACACACACACACACACACACACACACACACACACACACCCACACACACACACACACACACACAGTATACACACACACACACACACACACACACACACCACACACACACACAACACACACCAACACACACACACCCACCACACACACCAATTCTAATACTAGGAAATATTATCCACAATGAAAAAGACTGAATAAGCCAGAACCTCCCCCCACCCCCTCCCTTCCCTCCCACAGGGGTGACGAGACATGGAGAGCAAAACTAACAGACTACACACAAATACTTCTTGAAGCAACATACATCAGACCCATCAAGAGGAAGAGGAGAGGTTCCACCAGCAACACTATAACCCTTGTTAATACCTGGTTGATACCTGGTTGATGGGGTTCTGGGAGTTCTTCTACTCCCCAAACCCGGCCCGAGGCCAGGCTTGACTTGTGAGAGTTTGGTCCACCAGGCTGTTGCTTGGAGCGGCCCGCAGGCCCACTTATACCTGGTTGATGGGGTTCTGGGAGTTCTTCTACTCCCCAAACCTCCTTGTGACATAGAAACCTTGTATTTCCTCCCTCAAAAATGCTCCAGATGTTGTGAAGAAGGAATATGAGCAGCGTCTTGAACCAGGGCATCATCGTGAGAGAAACTCTCTGAAGAATATGAGAGATTACAGACTGCAGAGTGGTGTTATCTTGAGGTTATCTTGAGATGATTTCGGGGCTTTAGTGTCCCCGTGGCCCGGTCCTCGACCAGGCCTCCACCCCCAGGAAGCAGCCCGTGACAGCTGACTAACACCCAGGTACCTATTTTACTGCTAGGTAACAGGGGCATAGGGTGAAAGCAACTCTGCCCATTGTTTCTCGCCGGCGCCTGGGATCGAACCCGGGACCACAGGATCACAAGGCCAGCGTGCTGTCCGCTCGGCCGACCGGCTCCCATAGTCGATAGACAGTCCTATCTTGAGGTTATCTTGAGATGATTTCGGGGCTTTTAGTGTCCCCGCGGCCCGGTCCTTGACCAGGCCTCCACCCCCAGGAAGCAGCCCGTGACAGCTGACTAACTCCCAGGTACCTATTTACTGCTAGGTAACAGGGGCACTTAGGGTGAAAGAAACTTTGCCCATTTGTTTCTGCCTCGTGCGGGAATCGAACCCGCGCCACAGAATTACGAGGCCAGCGTGCTGTCCGCTCGGCCGACCGGCTCCCATAGTCGATAGACAGTCCTAATAGACGGAACTAGAACGGGGAGACAGCAAGTTAGATGACGGATTGCATTGCTCAGAAATGCAGTGGCAACGGACTTGTCTGTCCCAATCGTGAAGAGTGAAGCGACAAGGAAAGTAAAGCAAGTCTCTGGTTTATGCAGAGAAGCAAAGGTGTAGAGCAGAAAAGTCTAGGGACAACCCTCCAAACACACACCGAAACTACGACGTTGGTACAACGTTCAAACAAGTTTTAAAACCTCCTAACCAGTTATAACAACGTTCAAACAAGTTTTAACACCTCCTAACCAGTTATAACAACGTTCAAACAAGTTTTAACACCTCCTAACCAGTTATAACAACGTTCAAACAAGTTTTAACACCTCCTAACCAGTTATAACAACCAATATAGCAAGTTGTAACAACGTTCTAATACGTCATAAACACGTTAAGCCAAGATGTAACAACTTTATTACAAGTTGTAACAAGCGGAAAATAGAGACAGTTTCGGTTTGTGTTTCCAGGGAAGCGCAGGGAACTAGGAATGGATGACAATGGAGCAGCACTGAAGAGAACCAGAAATTAATGCGCCTGAGTCAGGAGAGAAGGCGAGTTGCAATTTGAAAATGACGTAGCAGCAAAAGCTAAGGACCAACCACGGCTGTTGGTTGCTGGAGAAGGCAACAGTGAGAGAACATGTAATCAGATTAAGAAATAAAGGAGAAATTTTCACAGGCAAAAGATATATTAATCTCAACAAAAGAATTGAGGTCTTTACAATAGAACCAACTTGGAGACCAAGTTTGCGAAATGAAAACCTGGAAGAAACAATGGATTACATTGTAGATGTAAAGAAAAGCAAAATCCTGAAAGTACTTGGCGAGAAGTATGAAAAGGTCGAAGTTCGAGCCCCGAATTACAAAGACGGAGCCTAAGAGCTTAACGTACGATCCTCGCAGACGCAAATTAGTGAATACACAAGAAGTATGAAAATGACATAGAAACCAAATCACAGGAGCAACACAAACCACTAAACAATCACATAATAAAGATATCTCCTGATTACCAAGCAGAAAGAACTCAGTTAAAAAAAGATGGATAACTGACTTAAAATGTCAATGCAATCTGACATTATCTTAACACATTAACAAGGAAATATCTAACGTTCTGAAGGAAAGGTTTTACAGAGATTGACCAACATAGTTTTTCTGTGGCGTAGTGGTTGTACACACGCCACTGATTTGGTCGAAGTTCGAGCCCCGAATTACAAAAGACGGAGCCTAAGAGCTTAACGTACGATCCTCGCAGACGCAAATTAGTGAATACACACATTAGCACTCCTCTGACGTAATGGTGTTAAATGTTGTTTTCCTATATTTCCAATGTTATGAAATAATCACCTTATTTATAGCTCATTTAACAAAAAATAGTTTTCCCAATTGTATAAAAGTTATTTTGTGGAGTCATAACGGTGTTGTGTTAATTACAGCTTCATTAATTAAGGCTTGTGTAGTGGAGTCTGGCGCTAACAGTATCCCATCCTAGGAGGAGGAGGTCCAGGAGAGGTATATGGGACGGAAAAGGCAAATGGAAGGGAGCGAGCGACGGAAGAGAGAGAGCAGGAGAGGTAACAGGATGGGATGGAAAAGAGAAGATGATAGTAAGAGAGTGGAGAACAGGAGATATTGATAAATAGGCAAAATGTGGAACAGTAGAGATTCCTCCGTCTTCCGCCCTCCCTCCCACCTGCTTCCCTCCCTCCCACTTCCCTCCCACCTCCCTCCCACTACACGGCCCCCCGAGTGCCGGTACTCGGTGCCGTAATCAGCATAAGTGAAGCGGTGGGGAGCGGCGCTCACCAAAGAGACACCAACTCCGGGAAACAAAGCATTTAAGCTGCTTTTTAAAGAGTATCTATTCCTCCCTCTCTTTCCCCCCCCCCTCTCCCTTCCCCTCCCCTCCCTCCCCCCTTCCTCCCCTTCCCCTTCCTCCCCCGTCCCTCCCTTCTCCCAGGTCAGATATGGGAGAGAGAGAGAGAGAGAGAGAGAGAGAGAGAGAGAGAGAGAGAGAGAGAGAGAGAGAGAGAGAGAGAGAGGAAGGTGATATATGGTATGTTTATGATGTCTCGTTATCAAGAATGATATATGTGTCTCTTGCCTGTTCATCCCTCTGAC
>NW_025574386.1:0-15000 GCF_020424385.1 Procambarus clarkii | reverse complement strand
GGCTCGTAGATCTCTCTGGCGCCCACCAGCACGGGCGGGGCCAGGGGCTCTCCTGTGACAGACAGAAATCAGACAGACAGACAGAAGGTGAAACAGAAAATGTCGTCTATACCGAAGCTGTGAGGGAATTGTAATATAACTTAGTGTATATTCTTCAAGTTCTCTTCTTAACATCCGGATATTGTGATATCCGGATGCTAAGATATTGTGATATCCGGATGCTAAGATATTGTGATATCCGGATGCTAAGATATTGTGATATCCGGATGCTAAGATATTGTGATATCCGGATGCTAAGATATTGTGATATCCGGATGCTAAGATATTGTGATATCCGGATATAGTCAATGATATCAGCTCATTGACTCGACGCTCTAAGGGTTAACTACACTATTTTTTTTTGTTTCAAGATGAATCACATTGCAAATTGCAAGCTAATTGATTGTCACAAATGTGACGTTTGATTTAGAATAACTCCGAAGGCGTATAATCCAACCGTTACTAAAATCATTTCAATAGGTTGTTACGAAAAAAATTCCCGAGTTTAAAGATTTTTTTTTCAATATTTTCCTAAATCTAAATCTAAAATTTCAATAAACGCTTCTCGCCAGGAGGGCGAACCACATCTAGGAACTCGTTGATGAAGGTTAGTTGCAGATTGCAAGCTTATTTACCCATTTTTTTAATTGCAACATTAATTTAACAAAGTTTTGAAATGAAAATGAATGCAGAACACGAAGAATGTTGAGAGTTAAAAGGGGAATGGTCCTTTACGAGAGGTGATGTGATATGTGATTGGGGGTTGGGTGATTGGGAGGGGTGATTGGGGGGGGGGGGAGCAGTTGAAAGAGCACAGAGAGAGAGAGAGAAAGAGTGCCTCCGCCCCCCCCCCCCCCATCACCACGGAAATATTCCGTATAGACACGCACCTGTTTACTCACACACACACACACACACACACACACACACACACACACACACACACACACACACACACACACACACACACACACACACACACACACACACACACACACACACACCACACCACACACACGCACACACACCCACACAACAAACACACACACACACACACACACACACACACACACACACACACACACACACACACACACACACACACACACACACCCACACACACACACACACACACACACAACACACACACACACACACACACGCACACGCACACACACACACACCACACACACACACACACACACACACGCGCGCGCACGCACGCACACACCACACACACACACACACAACACACACACCACCAGCACGCACGCACGCACACACCCACACACACACACCCACACACACACCACACACACACGCACACACACACACACACACACACACACACACACACACACACGTCCTCTTATTGGATGCTCCCAAATACTCTAATTTACACAAATAAACCACATCCAAATTATACACGAGGGGTAAACGCCGTAAATCATCGCTGTAAATCACGAGAGTAAACTATAAAATATAACGAGCAAGTAGAATAATGGTAAATAAAAACAGGAGCAATTTACGACACTCGAGGAAGTAGATGTAAACAATTCGGAAAAAAATTTACATAAACAATTTTCCCGGTTGATTTGTTTACAATATCGACGGAACAGAAAACGGGATATCGAGCCTATTCAGTCTGTCAGTATCTCCGATTATTTTAAAATTAACAAATCAAATCAATTTGTAAATGTAAACAGCTTCGATTGTTTACACTGTGAGCTAAAATGAGCTTAACTGCCTTCCTCGCTCCTTGTGGTGCGTGTGTGGTGATTTACATGACATTGATGTTGGCTAAATGAATGAGGGACTAAGATGATTTACAATATTTACCAGGGATGATTTACACAACAAAACAGATGACATACACGACAAAACAGATGATTTACACAACAAAACAAACTATTTACACAACTAAACAGATGATTTACACAACAAAACAGATGATTTACACAACAAAACAGATGATTTACACAACAAAACAGATGATTTACACAACAAAACAGATGATTTACACAACAAAACAGATGATTTACACAACAAAACAAACTATTTACACAACGAAACGGTTGATTTACTCAATGAAACGTAATTTGCACAGCGAAATCGAAATGATTTACACAATTAAATGTATAATTTACAAAATGAAGCGGATAATTAAAAAAATCTTATGATTTACACACAACACAACAAATGATTTACACAATAAAACTAATGATTTACACAATAAAACTAATGATTTACACAATAAAACTAATGATTTACGCAATAAAACTAATGATTTACACAATAAAACTAATGATTTACACAATAAAACTAATGATTTACACAATAAAACTAATGATTTACACAATAAAACTAATGATTTACACAATAAAACTAATGATTTACACAATAAAACTAATGATTTACACAATAAAACTAATGATTTACACAATAAAACTAATGATTTACACAATAAAACTAATGATTTACACAATAAAACTAATGATTTACACAATAAAACTAATGATTTACACAATAAAACTAATGATTTACACAATAAAACTAATGATTTACGCAATAAAACTAATGATTTACACAATAAAACTAATGATTTACACAAGGAGACAATATATAGAAGCGTTGACATAGAAACAGCTGTGGCCCCTGTACATGGCTCCAGTGCTCTCTAAGCTCTACAAGCTCTATAAGCTCTCTAATCTCCAAGCTCTATAGGCTCTCCAGGCTCTCTAAAGCTCTCCAAGCTCTCTAGGCTCTCCAAGTTCTCCAAGCTCTCCAAGCTCTCCAAGCTCTCCAAGCTCTCTAAGCTCTCCAAACTCTCCAAGCTCTCCAAGCTCTCTAAGCTCTCCAAGCTCTCCAAGCTCTCCAAGCTCTCTAAGCTCTCCAAACTCTCTAAACTCTCCAAGCTCTCTAAGCTCTCTAAGCTCTCCAAGCTCTCTAAGCTCTCCAAAGCTCTCCAAAGCTCTCCAAGCTCTCTAAACTCTCGAAGCTCTCTAAGCTCTCCAAGCTCTCTAAGCTCTCTAAACTCTCCAAGCTCTC
Organism: Procambarus clarkii; assembly: GCF_020424385.1. NCBI lineage: Eukaryota > Metazoa > Arthropoda > Malacostraca > Decapoda > Cambaridae > Procambarus > Procambarus clarkii. The sequence continues at coordinate 11,913 of NW_025574386.1, read as the reverse complement.
TAAGCTCTCCAAGCTCTCTAAGCTCTCCAAGGCTCTCCAAGCTCTCTAGGCTCTCCAAACTCTCTAAACTCTCCAAGCTTGGCTCAACAAAGCAAGACTCATCATTGTAGGTGTCAAGAGACAAGACAGCTTCACCCTAAAAAATTCCATTCAGCCGAGATAATTCGATCCCAAGTCAGGTCTATACCACCCCCCCCACACCTTCCCCCTCTCACCATTCTGGTAGTTGACGGGGGCGAACTACCGTCGTCAACTACCGTTGTTGTTGTTGTTGTTAAAGACTCGCTACCTGGAACAAAAAGTTCCAAGTAGCACGGGCTATGGTGATCCCGTAGATAGTTCATCAACTACCATTGTGGCTGGTGAATTAGAGGTAAAACTGTCCAAGCTGAGGATAAGCTTGGGAAAAGCTTTCTGGACGTCTCATTTGTATTGATCCCCCCCCCCCGCCCTTGTATATTTTTTTACAGAGTAAACAGCTCTCTGTAAATAAATACTGTACTGGATTACAAAGAAGCAGATGAATATGTATATACGTGTATACATATACGCACGTGTATTGATATATATATACATATGCATACATATAACATTATGTGTGTATATATATATATATATATATATATATATATATATATATATATATATATATATATATATATATATATATATATATATATGTGTGTGTGTGTGTACTCACCTACCTGTACTCACCTAATTGTGCTTGCGTGGGTTGAGCTCTGGCTCTTTGGTCCCGCCTCTCAACCGTCAATCAACTGGTGTACAGATTCCTGAGCCTACTGGGCTCTATCATATCTACATTTGAAACTGTGTATGGAGTCAGCCTCCACCACATCACTTCCTAATGCATTCCATTTACTAACTACTCTGACACTGAAAAAGTTCTTTCTAACGTCTCTGTGGCTCATTTGGGTACTCAGCTTCCACCTGTGTCCCCTTGTTTGCGTCCCACCAGTGTTGAATAGTTCATCCTTGTTTACCCGGTCGATTCCCCTGAGGATTTTGTAGGTTGTGATCATGTCCCCCCTTACTCTTCTGTCTTCCAGTGTCGTGAGGTGCATTTCCCGCAGCCTTTCCTCATAACTCATGCCTCTTAGTTGGGACTAGTCTAGTAGCATACCTTTGGACTTTTTCCAGCTTCGTCTTGTGCTTGACAAGGTACGGGCTCCATGCTGGGGCCGCATACTCCAGGATTGGTCTTACATATGTGGTGTACAAGATTCTGAATGATTCCTTACACAGGTTCCTGAACGCCGTTCTGATGTTAGCCAGCCTCGCATATGCCGCAGACGTTATTCTCTTTATGTGGGCTTCAGGAGACAGGTTTGGTGTGATATCACACCAAATATACACCCACTACACTATACTGTGTGGTGTGTGTGTGTGTGTATGTGTGTGTGTGTGTGTGTGTGTGTGTGTGTGTGTGCTGACCTATTTGTGCTTGCGGGGGTTGAGCTCTGGCTCTTTGGTCCCGCCTCTTAACTGATGTACAGATTCCTGAGCCTACTGGACTCTATCATATCTACATTTGAAACTGTGTATGGAGTCAGCCTCCACCACATCACTGCCTAATGCATTCCATTTACTAACTATTCTGACATTGAAAAATTTCTTTCTAATGTCTCTGTGGCTCATTTGGGTACTCAGCTTCCACCTGTGTCCCCTTGTGCGTGAACCACAATAATCCATCCTTGTCCACCCTGTCAATCACCCTGAGAATTTTGTATGTGGTGATCATGTCTCCCCGAGCTTTTCTGTCTTCCAGCGACGTGAGGTGCAGTTCACGTAGTCTGTCCTCATAACTCATGCCTCTTAGTTCTGAGACTAGCCTAGTGGCATACCTGTAAACTTTTTCCAACTTCGTCTTGTGTTTGACAAAGTACGGCTCCATGTTGGGGCTGCATACTCCAGGATTGGTCTTACATATGTGGTGTACAAGATTCTGAATGATTCCTTACACAGGTTCCTGAAGGCTGTTCTGATGTTAGCCAGCCTCGCATATGCCGCTAATGTTATTCTTTTGATGTGGGCTTCAGTAGACAGGTTTGGTGTGATATCAACTCCCAGATCCTTCTCTCTGTTTCATGAAGGACTTCATCTCCCATTCGGTATCCTGTGTCTGGCCTCCTGTTTCCTCCTCCTAGTTTCATTACCTTACATTTAATTGGGTTGAACTTCAGTGTGTGTGTATTTGTTCCCAGTATATGTGTACATATTCACACATGTATAGGTCTGCATTTACGTATACATATACATATTTTCACTGCAGAATAAATGAACACTGGCACACACATACAGAACCACAAATACACGTAAATAAATAAAAAAAGAAAACACACACACCAAAACTTGGACCAAAGAACCAGAGCTCAACCCCCGCAAGCACAACTAGGTGAGCACAAACAACTTAAGGCACCTTTACACCAAAAGATACAGACAATAAGGTGTAGTACACACCTGTGGTGTAGTACACACCTGTGTTGTAGTATACACCTGTGTTGTAGTGCACACCTGTGTTGTAGTATACACCTGTGGTGTAGTACACACCTGTGTTGTAGTACACACCTGTGTTGTAGTATACACCTGTGGTGTAGTACACACCTGTGTTGTAGTACACACCTGTGTTGTAGTATACACCTGTGGTGTAGTACACACCTGTGGTGTAGTACACACCTGTGTTGAGAGAAGAGCAGACTTCAGGTGTTGGCAAATTGTGTTGTGGGACAGTTAAGCCTGGGAAAGGTAGGCGCTCTCTCTCTTCTTATAGAATATCAATGTCCTCGGCTTGGTGGCGTGGAGGGAGGGAGGGAGGAGGTGTAGGAGAGAGGGAGGGGGTGTAGGAGGGAGGGAGAGAGTGTAGGAGGGAGAGTGAGAGTGTAGGAGGGAGAGAGAGAGTGTAGGAGGGAGAGAGAGAGTGTAGGAGGGAGAGTGAGAGTGTAGGAGGGAGAGTGAGAGTGTAGGAGGGAGAGTGAGAGTGTAGGAGGGGAGAGAGAGAGTGTAGGAGGGAGAGAGAGAGTGTAGGAGGGAGAGAGAGAGTGTAGGAGGGAGAGAGAGAGTGTAGGAGGGAGAGAGAGAGTGTAGGAGAGAGAGAGGGAGGTGTAGGAGGGAGGGAGAGAGTGTATGAGAGAGGGAGAGGGTGTAGGAGGGAGAGAGAGAGTGTAGGAGGGAGGGAGAGAGGGGGAGATGAGAGAGAGGGAGAGGTCGAGATAGTGACACAGAGTCAGTTAACCAACTCGTAAAACCTCGCTGTCGCCACAGCAAAACAAAATTCGTTAATGTATTACACACAACACAACATCAGCAACACACTTCAGCCACGTTATTGTGACTCATCGCCTTCATGTAACATTTTGACCCGTTTTTATCACAACATTTTTTTTGACAGATATTCTTTTATGTTAAGTTTTTTTTCTGTCTAGTATTTTTAATCGAGTATTTTATATTTATTTAATTTTATATTTGTTTCCTGTGTGTGTTTTTTTTAGTGTCCAGTGCATAGTATTAATGGTTTTATATTTTATTGTATATAATGTTTCTGTGGCTGAGGGCATCACACACCTGGAATAGAAAACGGGATGGCACAGTCCGTAGAAAACGGGATTTTACTGAATTTTTAGATAAGAAATATCACAAAGTGTTTAGAAAACGATACAAAATCCATTATATTTTAATCTTCCCGTTACACCACTACACTATACCCACACCCACTACACTATAGGCACACCCACTACACTATAGGCACACCCACTACACTACACCCACTACACTATAGCCACACCCACTACACTATAGCCACACCCACTACACTATAGCCACGCCCACTACACTATAGCCACACCCACTACACTATAGCCACACCCACTACACTACACTCACTACACTATAGCCACACCCACTACACTATAACCACACCCACTACACTATAGGCACACCCACTACACTATAGCCACACCCACTACACTACAACCACACCCCACTACACTATAGCCACACCCACTACACTATAGCCACACCCACTACACTACACCCACTACACTATAGCCACACCCACTACACTATAGCCACACCCACTACACTATAGCCACGCCCACTACACTATAGCCACACCCACTACACTATAACCACACCCACTACACTATAGCCACACCCACTACACTATAGCCACACCCACTACACTATAGCCACACCCACTACGCTATAGCCACACCCACTACACTATAACCACACCCACTACACTATAGCCACACCCACTACACTATAGCCACACCCACTACACTATAGCCACACCCACTACACTATAGCCACACCCACTACACTATAGCCACACCCACTACACTATAGCCACACCCACTACACTATAGCCACACCCACTACACTATAGCCACACCCACTACACTATAGCCACACCCACTACACTATAGCCACGCCCACTACACTATAGCCACACCCACTACACTATAGCCACACCCACTACACTATAGCCACACCCACTACACTATAGCCACACCTACTACACTATAGGCACACACCCACTACACTATAACCACACCCCACTACACTATAGCCACACCCACTACACTATAGCCACACCTACTACACTATAGGCACACCCACTACACTATAACCACACCCACTACACTATAACCACACCCACTACACTATAGCCACACCCACTACACTATAGCCACACCCACTACACTATAGCCACACCCACTACACTATAGCCACACCCACTACACTATAGCCACGCCCACTACACTATAGCCACACCCACTACACTATAACCACACCCACTACACTATAGCCACACCCACTACACTATAGCCACACCCACTACACTATAGCCACACCCACTACACTATAGCCACACCCACTACACTATAGCCACACCCACTACACTATAGCCACACCCACTACACTATAGCCACACCCACTACACTATAGCCACACCCACTACACTATAACCACACCCACTACACTATAGCCACACCCACTACACTATAGCCACACCCACTACACTATAGCCACACCCACTACACTATAGCCACACCCACTACACTATAGCCACGCCCACTACACTATAACCACGCCCACTACACTATAACCACACCCACTACACTATAGCCACACCCACTACACTATAGCCACACCCACTACACTATAACCACACCCACTACACTATAGGCACACCCACTACACTATAGCCACACCCACTACACTATAGCCACCCCCACTACACTATAGCCACACCCACTACACTATAACCACACCCACTACACTATAGGCACACCCACTACACTATAACCACACCCACTACACTATAGCCACACCCACTACACTATAGCCACACCCACTACACTATAGCCACGCCCACTACACTATAACCACACCCACTACACTATAGCCACACCCACTACACTATAGCCACCCCCACTACACTATAGCCACCCCCACTACACTATAGCCACACCCACTACACTATAACCACACCCACTACACTATAGGCACACCCACTACACTATAACCACACCCACTACACTATAGCCACGCCCACTACACTATAACCACGCCCACTATGAACCACTTGACTCTATTCATCACGAGGACAGTCAACTCTGGCACCACTTACCCCCCTCCATTAGTCTCGTTAAGCACTGAACCACTAACCTCAAAGGGCCTCGTTAACCCCCCCTCGTTAAGTCATTGGGATTGAATTCTTCGATCACATAAGAAAGTAATCATGCCGGTAAAATATGACCAACAATTTTGAAACGAAATCGATAATTTAAGAACAAAGGCGTCTTAAAGTGGCTGGCTGGACCTGTCGTTACTGGCTAGTCTATTTTGGATTTTTTAAACGGTGGGTTCTGTACTTAGTTGTGCTTGTGGGGGTTGAGCTCTGGCTCTTTGGTCCCGCCTCTCAACGGCGGAAGCTAGTTGTGTGTGTGTATAATCGGGTAGATGTGCTTGCGGGGGTTGAGCTAGGCTCCTGGCCCCGCCTTGCGAACGTTCGTGAAGTAATGCAATAAATCATTTCTCACGTTTTTATCATATTTGCATTGGAAATTGAATCGGATTTGCTTCAACGAATTCTGTGTCTAACTTGTTCCCTTTACTGACTGCTCTAACACTAAGACTTTCTTCCTGATGTCTCTATGACTCATTTGCGTCTCCAGTTTCCATCTATGACCCCTCGTTCTGCTGTTCCTAGCTTTGGACAATGCTTCTGTGTTTGCTTCGTCAATTTCCCTCAGAATCTTGTATGTTGTTATCATGTCTCTCCCCAATCACTCCTTTCCTCCAGTGTGGAAAGGTACAGTTCTCTCAGTCTTTCCTTATGGCTCAATCCCCTCAGCTCCGGTATGAGTCTTTGTTGCGTGTCTTTGGACCTCTTCTTCTAGTTTCTCCTTGTCATTTTTCAGGTAAAGAGTCTTGTCTTCCTTGTATATAGAAAACGTGAGGCGTGGCCCGGAAAAATGAGTGTGATGTTCATCTATGTACCAGACCACACACTAGAAATTGAAGGGACGACGACGTTTCGGTTCATCTATTTGAGACTTGTTTATTATTTGTATTTACTATTTGTGTCTGCAGAATCGAACTTGATCCCGCCTTTCGAGCCTTCGGTTGTTTACAGCAATGACTCCTGTCCTATTTCCCTATCATATCTATTTTAAAATTATGAATAGTGTTTGCTTCCACAACCTGCTCCTTAAGTGCATTCCATTTTCCCACTACTCTCACGTTAAAAGAAAACTTCCTAACATCTCTGTGACTCATCTGAGTTTCAAGCTTCCACCTATGTCCCCTCGTTCTGTTAGTATGCCATGTGAACATTTCACCCATGTCCCCTCGTTCTGTTAGTATGCCATGTGAACATTTCACCCATGTCCCCTCGTTCTGTTAGTATGCCATGTGAACATTTCGTCTATTTCCACTCTGTCAATCCCCCCTGAGTATTTTATATGTTCCGATCATATCCCTCCCTCTCCCTTCTTTTTTCTAGTGTCGTCAAGTTCAATTCTTTCAGGCGTGACTGCAGTATACATGCACAGAGGGTTAGAGGGGAGGGAAATGACGAAGCTTACATCCCTTCTGACCAAGTTGAAGCCATTTTTTAAATTCAGTTTTATTATGACCTTTTCATCGTTGATGTTGACTACTCGAGCTTCATGGGCGTGTGTGCACCTTCACAATCTTAAGGAATACCTAACCCGAGCTGTTTGATTCTTGTTGTTTTAGATTCAGGTACTGGGAACAAAAGTTCCAAGTAGCACGGGCTATGGTGAGCCCGTAAAAAAGAGATGTTTGAACTGGAGCAGGTCGGTCCGCTGCCTGGCCAGCTGTTCTGCGAGCAGCCTTAGCGTGGAGGCGCCCGGGGGAATTAAGTCACAGTTAATGGTCTGATTCCTCCAGCCTTGTCTCTGAGAGCACAGAGGGACTCACCACAAAAGAAAAATGACGCTGGAATGTTGCCATGCAGGTATGTGTTAGCGAGCACTGAGAGTTCCCAGAGAAAGTCCTGTGTAATGTCGCCCAGCGCAGGGCTTAGCGTTTGATGTGGCCGGGTCTTAGTCCTGTGAACCCGCCTGCTGATCCTGGTGGCAAGGACTAGGGTGGTGTCTGACTGACAGATTCATCCACACAAGAGGTTCTCTTCTGGCCACAATGACTCTTACTACGGGATCACCATAGCCCGTGCTACTTGGAACTTTTGATGTTCCAGGTAGCGAATCTTAAACAACAGACAACGACTGGTGGAACACATGGAACTCTGAGGATGGAAAGGTTTCGTCTCCATCAAACTAAATTGGATCTTGGCAATTAAAATGCGAAAGCACTAAAAGCCACCTCTGGAGTCTGCACAAGCCATACTCACCCCCACAGTGGCTGACATCTGGTACAGGTCAACACCCTGACTCAAGACACAATTACCAATGTATTCAAGCCTCTCCACAGGCCGTCTTGGTCATCGCCTCACCGCGGTGCATCATTTGCATAAGATGCTTTCATGTATTGTAGGTAATGAAACATCTGAAATTGTTTTACGTCTTTGTCCAGATCTTGAAGAAACACAGAACTGTGTTTTTTTTAACTATGCAGAGGATAACACCAATTTTAATTATGGATATATCTATTTCCAGTGTGGATAATGCCAGTTTTCCAGGAGAATAGCTATCAAATCCATCAGGATTACTCAAATTTCCTATTACGATAACACCCATTTTAATAGGTGGCAAACCCCCCCCCCCATATACATTTTATTAGAACACTCATATCCCTCAAAGATTAACCCACATTATCCATCAGCGTTTAACCAATTATCCATCAGGTCAAAAAACTCATTTTTGTAATAAGACCCCCCAATAAACATCTCTTCAAAAATACACCAGTTTCCCCCCCCAAGAGATATCATATCGCACTCTTCCTATTAGGATGAAACCCCATTTTCACTTAGACTAACGCATCTTTTCCATCAGGATAACATCCATTTCCCATTAGGACGGAGCCAGTTTGAGGCAAAGCGTTGTCGCTGCTCGCGGACACAATCCTTGTGGATTTTTCATTTCCTTGACTTTTACACTGTTTGTCCAGGGGAATGTCTGCTGGGAATGTCTGCTGGGAAGGTCTGCTGGGAAGGTCTGCTGGGAAGGTCTGCTGGGAAAGTCTGCTGGAAGGTCTGCTGGGAGGTCTGCTGGGAAGGTCTGCTGGGAAGGTCTGCTGGGAAGGTCTGCTGGGAAGGTCTGCTGGGAAGGTCTGCTGGGAAGGTCTGCTGGAAGGTCTGCTGGGAAGGTCTGCTGGAAGGTCTGCTGGGAAGGTCTGCTGGGAAGTCTGCTGGAAGGTCTGCTGGGAAGGTCTTCTGAGATTAGGTTTATACCTTCTGCAGCCCATCAGATCCAATCACGCCTCCCTGAATGTCTGCTGTCACCTGTAATAGTTGTTTTTTGTTGTTCCATAGTTGTTCCATCTTTGTTCCATAGTTGTTCCATAATTGTTCCATCTTTGTTCCATAGTTGTTCCATAATTGTTCCATATTTGTTCCATAGTTCCATCTTCGTTGTTCCATCTTTGTTCCATAGTTGTTCCATCTCTGTTGTTCCACAGTTGTTCCAACCATCAACAATTGTTCCATCTCCCGCGGCTATTGTCTTTAAGCACATTTCCAGAATTTTCTGAAATTTCTCTCCCACAGTCTCGCTCTTCCCAATGTTTCCACGAGACAAGTGGGCCAGGAGAGAGAGGAAGGAATGAAAGCAGCTTGAAATGAAGGAAGGGAAAACTGAAGGAAAAGAACCGTGATAATGCAGCAGCACAGGAAGAGAATGGTTACAGCTGAGAGGCAATCATGGCCATTAGAGGCAGGGGATACTACATAAGAGGCGCTGGACTGAAGAGGTAGTTGGTTGAAAATAGAGGCAGTGGTCTGGGAAAAAATGGTGGTAGGGGGACTAAACAAATAATAGGAAAACCGGTTGGTGAAGGGGGTGGCCGGTTACAGGAAGGTTGCTTAGGACTAGGGGGCCGCCCCGACAAGCAGCTGCTACAGGACCAGAGGGCCCCACACAAGCAGCTGCTACAGGACCAGAGGGCCGCCCACACAAGCTGCTGCTACAGGACCAGAGGGCCCCCACACAAGCAGCTGCTACAGGACCAGAGGGCCCCCACACAAGCAGCTGCTACAGGACCAGAGGGCCGCCACACAAGCAGCTGCTACAGGACCAGAGGGCCGCCACACAAGCAGCTGCTACAGGACCAGAGGGCCCCCACACAAGCAGCTGCTACAGGACCAGAGGGCCCCCACACAAGCAGCTGCTACAGGACCAGAGGGCCGCCACACAAGCAGCTGCTACAGGACCAGAGGGCAGCCACACAAGCAGCTGCTACAGGACCAGAGGGCAGCCACACAAGCAGCTGCTACAGGACCAGAGCAGCAGCTGCTACAGGACCAGAGGGCCCCCACACAAGCAGCTGCTACAACCAAGGGCCGCCACACACAAGCAGCTGCTACAGGACCAGAGGGCAGCCACACAAGCAGCTGCTACAGGACCAGAGGGCAGCCACACAAGCAGCTGCCACAAAAAATGTCATATTGTCTCCAAACAGCTCCCTGACACGAATTTAATTGTAAAGGATTTTTTTGTGGGATGGGGGGGGAGGGGTGTTTATCCTGGAAGGTGACGTCTGGTTGTACTCACCTAGTTGTGCTTGCGGGGGTTGAGCTCTGGCTCTTTGTTCCCGCCTCGCCTTGTACATCCCTAGTTCGACTCCTCATACACCGTGAATGTTGAGTTTCATTGCAAATGTTGAAAGATGAATGATGTTCGTAACTAACCAGGTGCCAGATTCACGAAGCAGTTACGCAAGCACTTACGAACGTGTACATCTTTCCTCAATCTTTGACGGCTTTGGTTACATTCATTAAACAGTTTACAAGCATGAAAACTTGCCAATCAACTGTTGTTATTGTTATAAACAGTCTCCTGGTGCTTCAGAGCTCATTAACTGTTTAATAATTGTAAACAAAGCCGCCAAAGATTGAGAAAAGATGTACGGGTTCGTAAGTGCTTGCGTAACTACTTCGTGAATCTGGGCCCCTAGGCATCTTATTACCTATGACGCAGGCCTGCGTGAGAAACAAACAAACACATTCCGTGTGTTTTGATATTAACACAAACAATTGAAACACGAAGAATGCGTTTCAAAATGATAGGAATAAAACACCAAACACCACAATACATCGCTCAAACGAACGTAATAAGTGTTTGTTTGTCATCAATAGTGGTGAAACACTTGAGATTTGAACCATAATAAAAGTGTGTTAAAGGAAATAATGATAATAAAAGAGGAAGTATTTAACTCTTTATTGAAAGCTTCTGAAGCTTCTGTTATTTGAATAATGTTAATAATTCATTATTATTGTTTCATTATATTTATACACATCATTATTTAATTCATCATTAATTATTTTTATTATTATTATTATTATACAGATAAATCACTTTAACGTCAAATATCAATGAACAAATCCACAGGAGCCTTGATCAGGGTTCGAGCCTGCGGCTGGATGTCTCCAAGCACACGCTCGAGTCGACTGAATCACGACATGGCCAACAAAATTGAACTTTTTGGGTGCAGTAGGACCCCCAGGTTGTAATTATTTGACCATGTTATGGTGCAGTCGGGTAGAGAGTGTGCCTGGGGGGAACACCCTAGTCCATAGGTTCGAACCCTAATCAAAGCTTCTGTTTTGGTAGAAGTAACGATGGGGACCATATTGTATATACCAGAAACTAGAAAGCTCACAGACAGACTAGGCTAACGTTCTTAGGCCTAATACATGATATCTGAGGCCTAATATAGTACATATGTGTGCTATATTAGGCCTAGGAATATTTAAGTTTGGATTTTAGCTTATTTTTTACCACTATATAAAGTGAATAGTACATAGTTCTACTATCTAAGTGATTAGTACGTCAATGCTTGTACTGTGGTGCATATAGCATTAATTGAATGGTAATCAGTTATCAATGGTAATATGTTTAGAATTGTTTACTTGTATCTCTCTCTCTCTCTCTCTCTCTCTCTCTCTCTCTCTCTCTCTCTCTCTCTCTCTCTCTCTCTCTCTCTCTCTCTCTCTCTCTCTCTCTCTCTCTCCTCTCTCTCTCTCTCTCTCTTCTCGTCTCTCTCTCTCTCTCTCTCTCTCTCTCTCTCTCTCTCATCTCTCTATCTATCACAAACTAAACTAATCAAGAAATTTTCCAAGTGCAGAACTTCATGTCGGAGGCTCTGGCTGTATTTTCACATCTTTTATTCAGAGGTGGATATTTGTGACACCGTGTGTGTGTGTGTGTGTGTGTGTGTGTGTGTGTGTGTGTGTGGTGTGTGTGTGGT
>NW_025574385.1:105000-245298 GCF_020424385.1 Procambarus clarkii | reverse complement strand
ATCTGGTATCTCCCCCGTGTCCAAGCTCTTCCTCCACACTATACTGAGTGCCTGTACTACCGGCACTTTGCATTTCTTTATAAATATTGAATTCCATGAGTCTGGACCTGGGGCCGAGTGCATGGGCATGTTTTCAATTACTTTTTCAAAATTTAGTGCGCTCGTGTTTATATCAGTTATATTTACAGGGGTTTGAATATCCCGCATAAAGAAATTGTCTGGATCTTCCACCTTCATGTTGTTTATTGGAGTGCTAAACATGTCCTCATACTGCTTTTTTAGGATTTCACTAATTTCTTTGTCATCCTCTGTGTATGAACCTTTACTTGTACGAATAGGTCCAATACTGGTAGTGGTTTTTGCTTTTGATTTCGCATATGAGAAGAAATATTTTGGATATTTCTTTATTTCCTGAATTGCTTTCTGTTCTAACTGCCTTTCTTCAGTTTCATATGAGTGTTTGAATTTCCGCTCGATTTCTTCAATCTCCCTATTTAAATTATTCCTTCTTTGACGGGAAATTCGTGTCTGCATAAGCAGTTCCGTTATTGTTTTCCTGCGTTTATAGTGTCGTCTACGTTCTCTTTTTACGTTAGATCTCTTTCTGGCTTTCCTCAAAGGAACATGTTTCAGACAGACTTGATACGCTTCTGAAGTCAGTTTTTCTATTCCTTCTGTAGGACTTGTATTACTTAGAACAGTTCCCCATGGAATGTTTTGTAAGTTCCCTGTTTATTATCTCCCAGTCTATCCTTTTATTATTAAAATTGAATTTACTGAATAGCCCCTCTCGCTTTATCATCGTTTTAGGTCTATTCTGAGTATTGATGGTCGTTTGCACTTCAATGAGTTTGTGATCTGAGTATGTGGTATCTGATATCGTAATGTCTCTGATAATGTCTTCATTGTTCGTAAAGACCAGATCTAGAATATTTTCGTTTCTCGTTGGCTCCGATATCTGCTGATTGAGTGAAAATTTGTCACAGAATCTAAGTAGTTCTCTAATCTGTGGTTGGTTAGGTCCTGATAGATTTCCTGGTATAATATTATTGTTTGCTATTTTCCACCTGAGACTAGGCAAGTTGAAGTCACCTAGGAAGATAATATCAGGTATCGGGTTCTCCAAATTATCAAGGCTATTCTCTATTTTGCTTATCTGTTCTGTGAATTCCTTAGCCGTTGCATCTGGCGGTTTGTATATTAGAATAATCACTAAATTTATTTTCTCTATTTTTAATCCCAGTACCTCTACCACCTCATTTGTAACGTTTAGGAGCTCCGAGCATACAAGGTCTTCCCTAATATACAGACCCACTCCTCCATGTGACCTAATTTTCCTATCACACCTGTATAGGTTATATCCTGGAATCCAGATCTCACTGTCCAACAATTCCCCTGCATGGGTTTCTGTGAAAGCTCCAAATACTGCATTTGACTCCGTGAGGAGGCCATTTATGAACGGTACTTTGTTGTTTGTTCTTGTTTTCAGTCCTTGTATGTTGACAAAGATGAATGAGGTTACTCTATTAGTGATAGTTTGAATGGGAGACTTTTTTGGCAAGCCCATTATTCGTGGACATAATGAGTTTGTTCTGACCAGTACTGATTGTTGTAGGGCAGTTGTCTGTCGTAGTTGTAGTTCCCTTTCGGTGGGTAATTGTATCTGTAATTCTGGAATGCAAGTGGATCTGGCATCCAGTTCCATACACTCTCCATGCTGCTCCTTTTGAATTCTCTGCCGGTCTGGTATAAAAAATTTATAGAGTTTCCTCCAAATTCATTATCCTGCTTGCCACTCTTTATGTAGCGTTCCGTGCCTTTCACGTGAAAGTGTGGGCAGCTGAGGTCATAGCATTTTCTGTCCTCCAGTGAGGTTTGGCACATGTCAGGATGGAAAAACCTACATATTGATCCAAATCGACACTCACCTTTCCTAAACATATTTAAACATTTTTTGGTATGTTGGTAACTGCATTCTAATCCTTTCTTATTACCAGCATATCTATGTTTGCATATGCCCTTTGCATAAAATTTGCATAAGTCTGTCCTGTTCTGAATTGCTCTATCGGGAACCGTCGTAGTGTCTGTACCTATCGAGCTGTCAGTGCTGTCTGGTACACTTTCTAGTTTACTGTCATATACATCCTGGCCTACTGAGTCAGAGTTTACAACTTACTGAGTTTCAGCCTCAGTTTCATCCCTGACTATAGCCTCCGCCCCTTGTATATTAGAATTGTGGTTCCTTTCCCACTCCTTCTGGATGGCTGGTAGGCTTCCATTGAATGATGTTTTCTGATCATGCGTCATGTTATCTAGAAGGTTTTTTTAGGATATTCCAAGCTGGCAGGTCATTTTTACACACCCAGAGCAAGTGACCAGCTCTCAGTGCCGTAGTGTTACTCACTCCTGTACAAGCCGAAGGATTCTAGTCTTACAGATATAACATTCAATTCCCGTTACCTTCGTCTTTAAGGAGTTGTTACAGTGGCCACAAATTTGTTTATTTACTCCCATTTTGCCTTGTTTTGTTGTATATATCTATATATTTATAATATTATATGTATATTGTATATTTGTAACAATATATATATATGTATATATATTTATATGTTTAATATTTATAATATTATATGTATACCTTATATTTGTAATATTATGTATGTTATTTTGTTCAAACTTTACGGCAGGTACTTAGCGTAGGGTAGCGAGGCTGGTCCCCGGTCGGTACAGGTGACCTCTTGTGGCCCAGGTTGATGTCACCATTTTCCAGTTACCCGATTTATAACCACTGATGCCGCCTCTTGCCACTATTCTATATTTCTAGTATTCTGTATTTATAATATTCACTTCCAACTTATATGTTGTTGTGATACCCGTTCCACATCACTGTTCCACGAATCACCGTTCACTATTTTTTTTTCCTAATACACGCATGTACACAAAGCCTCCTTCACTGGCTCACACGCGGTCTCCCATTTATTCTCTATTTAACACAAAGTTCTATTGTTAATGACTATTTTCAATTTTCCAGCGGGTCACAATGCACTTTGTTATGTCTGTAATCAGTAATCCACGGCAGTAGTCCTAAGAATCCCTGTTAATGTCACGATTTTAACGGAGCGCTCACGGTACGTCTACCCCCTCCCTCGACCTCGACCTGGTGGTGGTCACGGGTGGTTGTGGTGGTCACAGGTGGTGGTGGTGTTCACAGGTGGTGGTGGTCACAGGTGGTAGTGGTGGTCACAGGTGGTATTGGTGGTCACAGGTGGTGGTGGTCATGGGTGGTGGTGTTCACAGGTGGTGGTGGTCACAGGTGGTGGTGGTGGTCACAGGTGGTATTGGTGGTCACAGGTGGTGGTGGTCATGGGTGGTGGTGTTCACAGGTGGTGGTGGTCACAGGTGGTAGTGGTGGTCACAGGTGGTATTGGTGGTCACAGGTGGTGGTGGTGGTCACAGGTGGTATTGGTGGTCACAGGGGTGGTGGTGGTGGTCACAGGTGGTGGTGGTCACGGGTGGTGGTGGTCACGGGTGGTAGTGGTGGTCACAGGTGTTGGTGGTCACGGGTAGTGGTGGTGGTCACGGGTGGTGGTGGTGGTCACGGGTGGTGGTGGTGGTCACGGGTGGTGGTGGTGGTCACGGTTGGTGGTTGTGGTCACGGGTGGTGGTTGTGGTCACGGGTGGTGGTGGTCATGGGTGGTGGTGGTGGTCACGGGTGGTGGTGGTGGTCACGGGTGGTGGTGGTGGTCACGGGTGGTGGTGATGGTCACGGGTGGTGGTGGTGGTCACGGGTGGTGGTGATGGTCACCAGGTGCTGGTGGTCACGGGTGGTGGTGGTGGTGGAGAGTAGTAGGGAGTACAGTCCACAGGGGATTTTTTTGGGGGGGGAAAAAATCCTCTGTGGACTGTACAGTCCACAGGGGATTTTTTGTTTGAGGTCCAATATCCCCTGTAGCGTGTCGGGGTTTTCAGGTGAATTTGGGGAGTCACAGATTTGGGATTAAGGATTTCTTATGAGTGAGCAATTTCCGAGATTATAGAAGTATGGAATTCTTATGAGAAAAATAATTTCCGAGACTTAGAAGTTTGTTAAAGTCTTATGGGAGAAATTCAATACGCCTGTCAGCCAGACGCTGCCTTCAGGTCACCTCTTATCTTATCTTATCTTCTCCATAATATCTGGACCGTCCCTCTCTCTCTCTCTCTCTCTCCTCCTATTTCCTTACAGCTATTTTCAAAGTTTCAAATAATCATAGAAGTTTATTTATATGTTTATGACCGAATTTGTAAAAGGTCCATTTTCAGAGAATATTGTCTTTAGTGTTTTGTTAAGGAAAACAGACAACTTAGCCATAACATTTAGTTTTATATCCATTTACGGCTATTTCACCTGTAAAGACCAAAATTGAACAGAGCCCAGTTATAGACAGAATTTCGTCAGAGACCATTTATACCTAAAAATGAATAGAGTCCACTTTGCGAGCAAAATTAGTCAGAGACAGTTTTTAGCTCATATTTCATCAGAGTCCAATTATCAACAGAAATTCGCCAGAGTCTACTTTGAGAGCAAAATTAGTCAAGAGACAGTTTTAAGCTCATATTTCATCAGAGTCCAATTATCAACAGAAATTCGCCAGAGTTTACTTTGAGAGCAAAATTAGTCAGAGACAGTTTTAAGCTCAAATTTCATCAGAGTCCAATTATCAACAGAAATTCGCCAGAGTCTACTTTGAGAGCAAAATTAGTCAGAGACAGTTTTAAGCTCAAATTTCATCAGTGTCCTGTAATCCGTGAAAATTCATCAGAGTCCAGTTCTTGATCGAAATTCATCAGAGTCTAGTTTATACCGAAAATTCGCCAGAGTTCACTTTGTGCCAAAATATTCAGAGTCCAGTTCATGATCGAAATTAATCAGAGTCCAATTAAAGACCCAAATTTGACAGAAACCACATTTTCGCTACTAGTAGTCCAATCCCCCTGAAATTTTAAACAGTCATATTTCAGTCGTAGTAAATAAGATCAAATCAGTTACTGAGCTCCAGCTCTCGTCCCCCACCCTACTCCACCCTCAAGTCTTTGTTAATATCCTATCAATTCCCCTGAAATTTTTACCCTCTGTATTTCAGGCACCGTAAATAAGATCAAGTCAGTTACTGAGCTCCAGCTCTTGTCCCCCTGTATTTGCATATTTTCACTATATTCACCTGTGTTCTTCACATTTTTTCCATGTTTTCTGTGTTCATTCCATTTTCTACAAATGTTCACAGCATGCTCAGTTCAAATTTTTTCACCTGTTTTTCTCATTTTTTCTGTTTTCTACCATTTTTTCCCGTATGTTCACTATGTTCTTTGTCATGTTTTCATGCACATCATATGTTCTCTGTATAACTTTTATACTCAATATTCATGTTCTTAATGTTCATAGCTTGTTCTTCACATGTTCAGTGTTCATTCTTTGTATTCCCTATGTTCCTTATCATGTCTTCATATTCTCTATAAGTTCATATTCCCTGCATGTTCACTCTATTCATCAACTTTTTCTTACATGTTTTCTGTGTTCACCGTATGTTCACTGTGTTCATTCCCCTACATAACCTCAATTTTTTATGTTCTTTGTTTCTTTAAACCAATTTGTTTTCTTCCATTCACTAACTAGTTCTTTGCCAAATATTATACAGCAATACAGTTCCCTCAACAATTTTAGTCACCAAGTTTTTATTTGCAAAACTATGTCAAAGTAATTCTCGTAGTCAACTTAATAGTCCTACCAGCCATGTTCTTAAACAAATCTACACTTTATTCAGTTCCAAATTTACAAAAGACAAACCTTTCTCGTAACTTCTTAACTAAAAATCTTTCGCCAATCAACTAAAACATAGTCACTTTCGTCATTTCTCAACTAAAACTTATTATCCAGTCAACTAAAAATAGTCAGAAATAGCCTCGTTCAACACTGTTCTTAACTAAAACAACCTTTCTCTTAGCTAAAAATTGTCAAAGGAAACTTCTTTCAGCACTTTCTTAACAGCCGCTATGTTTCATCAAGTAAGAAAAAATTGTCAAAGGAAACTTTCCAAAACTGTCCAGAACTAAACTTATTCCCTAGTCATCAGAAAATAACCGTGTTCATCATATTTCATTATCATTTCTTGTCTAAAAAAATTATCCGCCAATCATCAGAAAAGTCATGCTCATCATGTTTTGTCTTTTTGCTAACTAAAAGTATTCATCAGTCAACTAAAAATAGTTACTTCATCATGTTTCCCTGTCGTTTCTTAACTGAAATATCACATCTCTCATCTGAAATAGTCATGTGTAGCCTCTTTCCAACACTGTTCTAACTAAAGCAACCTTTCACATCGCTAAAATAGTCATATTCATCATTGTTCCTAACTAAAATCATATGACGTTAAGTAAGAAATATAGTCAAAGACACTCTTCGAGATATCAAAAGACACTCTCAAACACTCAAAAATTTACTCGCATCCTCAAAGTTATTCTCAGAGTCATCAAAAAGTTAATCTCAGTCATCAAAATGCTATTCTCTAAGTAGCCTTTCATTCATCAGAGAAACTTTCTAAGACATCTTCGTTCATTAAAGTTAATCTCAGAGGCATAAAAGTTATTCTCAGAGCTATAAAAGTTATTCTCGATGCCATCAAAAGTATTTTCTCGTTCATCAAAGTTAATCTCAGAGTTAACAAAGGTAATCTCTAACTCACTTTCGTTCAACATATTAATTCTCTAAGACAACAAAGGTATTCTCTAAGACAACAAAGTCTTTCTCAGAGCTATCAAACTTGTTCTCAAAGTCATCAAAGTTATTCCAAGAGACGTCAAAGTTAATCTAAGACATCATCTTTCATCAAAGATATTCTCTCTAAGCTATCAATGTTCTTCTCTAAGACATAAAAGTTATTCTCAGTCATGAAATGTTATTCTCTAAGTAACTTTCCGTTCATCAAAGATATTCTCTCTAAGACATAAAAAGTTATTCTCTCTGTGTCGTCGTCAAAGTTATTCTCTGAGCTAACAAAATACTACTCATGTTCTCAAAGACATTCTCAAAGTCATCAAAGTTTTTCTAAGAGCTATCAAACTTGTTCTCAAAGTCATCAAAGTTATTCACAGAGTCATCAAAGTTATTCTGTAACTCACTTTTGTTCATTAAAGTTAATTTCTATGTTATAAAAGTTATTCTCAGAGACATCTAAAGTTAATCTTGCTCATCAAAGTTGTTCTCTAAGACATAAAAGTTATTCTCAGAGACATCTAAAGTTAATCTTGCTCATCAAAGTTGTTCTCTAAGACATAAAAGTTATTCTCAGTCATGAAATGTTATTCTCTAAGTAACTTTCCGTTCATCAAAGATATTCTCTCTAAGACATAAAAAGTTATTCTCTCTGTCGTCAAAAGTTATTCTCTGAGCTAACAAAATACTACTCATGTTCTCAAAGACATTCTCAAAGTCATCAAAGTTTTTCTAAGAGCTATCAAACTTGTTCTCAAAGTCATCAAAGTTATTCACAGAGTCATCAAAGTTATTCTGTAACTCACTTTTGTTCATTAAAGTTAATTTCTATGTTATAAAAGTTATTCTCAGAGACATCTAAAGTTAATCTTGCTCATCAAAGTTGTTCTCTAAGACATAAAAGTTATTCTCAGAGACATCTAAAGTTAATCTTGCTCATCAAAGTTGTTCTCTAAGACATAAAAGTTATTCCGTAACCTAACCTCTCCACCCAATGTTACTTAGTTAACGTAACGTTCCTAAACCTAACTTTACCTATCCTAACATAACTTACCTTACATTACCTATCTTACCTAACTTTACCTATCTTACCTTACTTAACCTTCATAACCTAACTTTACCTATCCTAACATAACTTACATTACCTTACCTATCTTACCTAACTTTACCTATCTTACCTAACTTAACCTGCATAACCTAACTTTACCTATCCTAACATAACTTTCCTTATCTTACCTATCTTACCTAATTTTACCTATCTTACCTAACTTAACCTGCATAACCTAACTTTACCTATCTTACCTTACCTTACCTAACCTAACCTAACTTTACCTATCTTACCTTACCTTACCTATCTTACCTAACTTACCTAACATAACCTAACTTATCCTGCTTAACCTAACTTACCTATCTTACCTAACTTTACCTATCTTACCTAACTTAACCTGCATAACCTAACTTACCTAACATAACCTAACTTATCCTGCTTAACCGAACTTACCTATCTTACCTAACTTTACCTATCTTACCTAACTTAACCTGCATAACCTAACTTTACCTATCCTAACATAACCTAACTTATCCTGCTTAACCTAACTTACCTATCTTACCTAACTTTACCTATCTTACCTAACTTAACCTGCATAACCTAACTTACCTAACATAACCTAACTTATCCTGCTTAACCTAACTTACCTATCTTACCTAACTTTACCTATCTTACCTAACTTAACCTGCATAACCTAACTTTACCTATCCTAACATAACTTACCTTACCTTACCTATCTTACCTAACTTTACCTATCTTACCTAACTTACCTACATTACCTAACTTAACTTAACCTGCTTAACCTAACTTACCTACATTACCTAACTTAACCTGCATAACCTAACTTAACCTGCTTAACTTAACTTACCTTACCTTACCTAACTTACCTACATTTACCTAACTTAACCTGTTTAACCTAACTTTACCTATCCTAACTTAAGTTACCTAATTTACCTAACTTAACCTAACTTACATAACTTAACCTAACTTACCTACATTACCTAACTTACCTTACCTTACCTAACTTAACCTGCTTAAAATAACTTACATAACTTAACCTAACTTATCCTGCTTAACCTAACTTACCTACATTTACCTAACTTAACCTAACTTACCTTACCTTACCTAACTTAACCTGCTTAACCTAACTTACATAACTTAACCTGCATAACCTAACCTGCTTAACCTAACCTGCTTAACCTAACTTACCTTACCTTACCTAACTTATCTTACCTATCCTAACGTAACCTAACTTGCTTTACCTAACTTAATCTTACATTCCCAAACTGATGTATCCTAACTTATCTAGCCCAACCAGACATGATCTAACTTACATAAGTATTCATGCTTGTCTTTTGTGTTTCGTCAATCATTGTCTCATATTCATTTACTCATTTCATTAGTTAATTTCTCAAATGGTCACTTATGCATTTCAAGTGCTATTTGTTAGAGATTGGATATTTAAGCTTTTCAAATAATTTTTGTTATATATGGGCATTTACTCATTTCAAGGGATAATTTCTCAAATGGACGTTTTTGCATTTCAAGTGTTATTTGTTTAAGATTGGGTGTTTAACCAATTTAAAGGATTTTTGTTATATATGGGAACTTACTCGTTTCAAGGGCTAATTTCTCAAATGGTCATTTTTGCAGATCAAGGGTTATTTGTTAAAGTTCATCAAGTTGCTCATAAGTTGTATTTATTATGTTTGTTATCATATGTTCTTATTCCCCAACCCCTTAACCTAACCTCTTGTAATCTTAGTGTATTTAGTAGGTTCTATCATATGTTCTTATTCCCCAACCCTTTAACCTAGCCTTTCAGATGTAGTTTATTGTGTTTTTTGACGTATTTGTTGAATATATTATCCTTTTCCTAACCTTTCAGATGTAGTTTTGTTTCTCCTTTTGTATATTTTTACCCAAACCCACCATCCCACTTAACCTTCTTTCCTTCTTTTACTTTGTTTTCACATATAAGTTCATTCTTTATCTTAGTAATAATAAAAAATTACAATAGTAAAGAATCAGATCTACTAAGACTTGAAATTGAGAAAAACAAGAGAGCAAGTGAGTGAGAGCATGAAAAGAGGAGAAAAGAGTAAGAGAGAGGGGGGAGGAAGAGCATGGGAGCACTAAGACTTGAATTTGAGAAAAAGAAAAACTAAGTGAATGAGAGTGAGGGTGTGAGAATGGGGGCATTAAGACTTGAATTTGAGAAAGAAGAGAGCATTTGAGCAAATGAGGGAGAGAGAGGGGGAGGAAGAGAGAGAATAAGGGAGAGAAATAGAAAAGGAGGGTTAGAAGGAGTAGGAGAATCAAAGTAAAAGAAGGAAAGAAGGTTAAGTGGGATGGTGGGTTTGGGTAAAAATATACAAAAGGAGAAACAAAACTACATCTGAAAGGTTAGGAAAAGGATAATATATTCAACAAATACGTCAAAAAACACAATAAACTACATCTGAAAGGCTAGGTTAAAGGGTTGGGGAATAAGAACATATGATAGAACCTACTAAATACACTAAGATTACAAGAGGTTAGGTTAAGGGGTTGGGGAATAAGAACATATGATAACAAACATAATAAATACAACTTATGAGCAACTTGATGAACTTTAACAAATAACCCTTGATCTGCAAAAATGACCATTTGAGAAATTAGCCCTTGAAACGAGTAAGTTCCCATATATAACAAAAATCCTTTGAAATGGTTAAACACCCAATCTTAAACAAATAACACTTGAAATGCAAAAACGTCCATTTGAGAAATTATCCCTTGAAATGAGTAAATGCCCATATATAACAAAAATTCTTTGAAATGCTTAAATATCCAATCTCTAACAAATAGCACTTGAAATGCATAAGTGACCATTTGAGAAATTAACTAATGAAATGAGTAAATGAATATGAGACAATGATTGAAGAAACACAAAAGACAAGCAGGAATACTTATGTAAGTTAGATCATGTCTGGTTGGGCTAGATAAGTTAGGATACATCAGTTTGGGAATGTAAGATTAAGTTAGGTAAAGCAAGTTAGGTTACGTTAGGATAGGTAAGATAAGTTAGGTAAGGTAAGGTAAGTTAGGTTAAGCAGGTTAGGTTAAGCAGGTTAGGTTATGCAGGTTAAGTTATGTAAGTTAGGTTAAGCTGGTTAAGTTAGGTAAGGTAAGGTAAGTTAGGTTAAGCAGGTTAAGTTAGGTAAATGTAGGTAAGTTAGGTTAAGCAGGATAAGTTAGGTTAAGTTATGTAAGTTATTTTAAGCAGGTTAAGTTAGGTAAGGTAAGGTAAGTTAGGTAATGTAGGTAAGTTATGTAAGTTAGGTTAAGTTAGGTAAATTAGGTAACTTAAGTTAGGATAGGTAAAGTTAGGTTAAACAGGTTAAGTTAGGTAAATGTTGGTAAGTTAGGTAAGGTAAGGTAAGTTAAGTTAAGCAGGTTAAGTTAGGTTATGCAGGTTAAGTTAGGTAATGTAGGTAAGTTAGGTTAAGCAGGTTAAGTTAAGTTAGGTAATGTAGGTAAGTTAGGTAAGATAGGTAAAGTTAGGTAAGATAGGTAAGGTAAGGTAAGTTATGTTAGGATAGGTAAAGTTAGGTTATGCAGGTTAAGTTAGGTAAGATAGGTAAAGTTAGGTAAGATAGGTAAGTTAGGTTAAGCAGGATAAGTTAGGTTATGTTAGGTAAGTTAGGTTATGCAGGTTAAGTTAGGTAAGATAGGTAAAGTTAGGTAAGATAGGTAAGTTAGGTTAAGCAGGATAAGTTAGGTTATGTTAGGTAAGTTAGGTTATGCAGGTTAAGTTAGGTAAGATAGGTAAAGTTAGGTAAGATAGGTAAGTTAGGTTAAGCAGGATAAGTTAGGTTATGTTAGGTAAGTTAGGTAAGATAGGTAAGGTAAGGTAAGATAGGTAAAGTTAGGTTAGGTTAGGTAAGATAGGTAAGGTAAGGTAAGATAGGTAAAGTTAGGTTATGCAGGTTAAGTTAGGTAAGATAGGTAAAATTAGGTAAGATAGGTAAGATAAGGAAAGTTATGTTAGGATAGGTAAAGTTAGGTTATGCAGGTTAAGTTAGGTAAGATAGGTAAAGTTAGGTAAGATAGGTAAGGTAATGTAAGTTATGTTAGGATAGGTAAAGTTAGGTTATGAAGGTTAAGTTAGGTAAGATAGGTAAAGTTAGATAGGATAGGTAATGTAAGGTAAGTTATGTTAGGATAGGTAAAGTTAGGTTTAGGAACGTTACGTTAACTAAGTAACATTGGGTGGAGAGGTTAGGTTACGGAATAACTTTTATGTCTTAGAGAACAACTTTGATGAGCAAGATTAACTTTAGATGTCTCTGAGAATAACTTTTATGTCTTAGAGAACAACTTTGATGAGCAAGATTAACTTTAGATGTCTCTGAGAATAACTTTTATGTCTTAGAGAACAACTTTGATGAGCAAGATTAACTTTAGATGTCTCTGAGAATAACTTTTATAACATAGAAATTAACTTTAATGAACAAAAGTGAGTTACAGAATAACTTTGATGACTCTGTGAATAACTTTGATGACTTTGAGAACAAGTTTGATAGCTCTTAGAAAAACTTTGATGACTTTGAGAATGTCTTTGAGAACATGAGTAGTATTTTGTTAGCTCAGAGAATAACTTTTGACGACAGAGAGAATAACTTTTTATGTCTTAGAGAGAATATCTTTGATGAACGGAAAGTTACTTAGAGAATAACATTTCATGACTGAGAATAACTTTTATGTCTTAGAGAAGAACATTGATGGCTTAGAGAGAATATCTTTGATGAAAGATGATGTCTTAGATTAACTTTGACGTCTCTTGGAATAACTTTGATGACTTTGAGAACAAGTTTGATAGCTCTGAGAAAGACTTTGTTGTCTTAGAGAATACCTTTGTTGTCTTAGAGAATTAATATGTTGAACGAAAGTGAGTTAGAGATTACCTTTGTTAACTCTGAGATTAACTTTGATGAACGAGAAAATACTTTTGATGGCATCGAGAATAACTTTTATAGCTCTGAGAATAACTTTTATGCCTCTGAGATTAACTTTAATGAACGAAGATGTCTTAGAAAGTTTCTCTGATGAATGAAAGGCTACTTAGAGAATAGCATTTTGATGACTGAGATTAACTTTTTGATGACTCTGAGAATAACTTTGAGGATGCGAGTAAATTTTTGAGTGTTTGAGAGTGTCTTTTGATATCTCGAAGAGTGTCTTTGACTATATTTCTTACTTAACGTCATATGATTTTAGTTAGGAACAATGATGAATATGACTATTTTAGCGATGTGAAAGGTTGCTTTAGTTAGAACAGTGTTGGAAAGAGGCTACACATGACTATTTCAGATGAGAGATGTGATATTTCAGTTAAGAAGCGACAGGGAAACATGATGAAGTAACTATTTTTAGTTGACTGATGAATACTTTTAGTTAGCAAAAAGACAGAACATGATGAGCATGACTTTTCTGATGATTGGCGGATAATTTTTTTAGACAAGAAATGATAATGAAATATGATGAACACGGTTATTTTCTGATGACTAGGGAATAAGTTTAGTTCTGAACAGTTTTGGAAAGTTTCCTTTGACAATTTTTTCTTACTTGATGAAACATAGCGGCTGTTAAGAAAGTGCTGAAAGAAGTTTCCTTTGACAATTTTTAGCTAAGAGAAAGGTTGTTTTAGTTAAGAACAGTGTTGAACGAGGCTATTTCTGACTATTTTTAGTTGACTGGATAATAAGTTTTAGTTGAGAAATGACGAAAGTGACTATGTTTTAGTTGATTGGCGAAAGATTTTTAGTTAAGAAGTTACGAGAAAGGTTTGTCTTTTGTAAATTTGGAACTGAATAAAGTGTAGATTTGTTTAAGAACATGGCTGGTAGGACTATTAAGTTGACTACGAGAATTACTTTGACATAGTTTTGCAAATAAAAACTTGGTGACTAAAATTGTTGAGGGAACTGTATTGCTGTATAATATTTGGCAAAGAACTAGTTAGTGAATGGAAGAAAACAAATTGGTTTAAAGAAACAAAGAACATAAAAAATTGAGGTTATGTAGGGGAATGAACACAGTGAACATACGGTGAACACAGAAAACATGTAAGAAAAAGTTGATGAATAGAGTGAACATGCAGGGAATATGAACTTATAGAAAATATGAAGACATGATAAGGAACATAGGGAATACAAAGAATGAACACTGAACATGTGAAGAACAAGCTATGAACATTGAGAACATGAATATTGAGTATAAAAGTTATACAGAGAACATATGATGTGCATGAAAACATGACAAAGAACATAGTGAACATACGGGAAAATATGGTAGAAAACAGAAAAAATGAGAAAAACAGGTGAAAAAATTTGAACTGAGCATGCTGTGAACATTTGTAGAAAATGGAATGAACACAGAAAACATGGAAAAAATGTGAAGAACACAGGTGAATATAGTGAAAATATGCAAATACAGGGGGACAAGAGCTGGAGCTCAGTAACTGACTTGATCTTATTTACGGTGCCTGAAATACAGAGGGTAAAAATTTCAGGGGAATTGATAGGATATTAACAAAGACTTGAGGGTGGAGTAGGGTGGGGGACGAGAGCTGGAGCTCAGTAACTGATTTGATCTTATTTACTACGACTGAAATATGACTGTTTAAAATTTCAGGGGGATTGGACTGCTAGTAGCGAAAATGTGGTTTCTGTCAAATTTGGGTCTTTAATTGGACTCTGATTAATTTCGATCATGAACTGGACTCTGATGAATTTTCACAGATTACAGGACACTGATGAAATTTGAGCTTAAAACTGTCTCTGACTAATTTTGCTAGCAAAGTAGACTCTGCCGAATTTCTGTTGATAATTGGACTCTGATGAAATATGAGCTAAAAACTGTCTCTGACTAATTTTGCTCTCAAAGTAGACTCTGACGAATTTTGCTAGAAAACTGGACTCTGATGAATTTCGATCAAGAACTGGACTCTGATGAATTTTCACGGATTACAGGACACTGATGAAATTTGAGCTTAAAACTGTCTCTGACTAATTTTGCTCTCAAAGTAGACTCTGGCGAATTTCTGTTGATAATTGGACTCTGATGAAATTTGAGCTTAAAACTGTCTCTGACTAATTTTGCTCTCAAAGTAGACTCTGGCGAATTTCTGTTGATAATTGGACTCTGATGAAATATGAGCTTAAAACTGTCTCTTGACTAATTTTGCTCTCAAAGTAGACTCTGGCGAATTTCTGTTGATAATTGGACTCTGATGAAATTTGAGCTTAAAACTGTCTCTGACTAATTTTGCTCTCAAAGTAGACTCTGACGAAAATTGGGTATAAAATGGACTCTGATGAAATATGAGCTAAAAACTGTCTCTGACTAATTTTGCTCTCAAAGTAGACTCTGACGAATTTTGCTAGAAAACTGGACTCTGATGAATTTCGATCAAGAACTGGACTCTGATGAATTTTCACGGATTACAGGACACTGATGAAATTTGAGCTTAAAACTGTCTCTGACTCATTTTGCTCTCAAAGTAGACTCTGGCGAATTTCTGTTGATAATTGGACTCTGATGAAATTTGAGCTTAAAACTGTCTCTGACTAATTTTGCTCTCAAAGTAGACTCTGGCGAATTTCTGTTGATAATTGGACTCTGATGAAATATGAGCTTAAAACTGTCTCTGACTAATTTTGCTCTCAAAGTAGACTCTGGCGAATTTCTGTTGATAATTGGACTCTGATGAAATATGAGCTTAAAACTGTCTCCTGACTAATTTTGCTCTCAAAGTAGACTCTGACGAAAATTGGGTATAAAATGGACTCTGATGAAATATGAGCTAAAAACTGTCTCTGACTAATTTTGCTCGCAAAGTGGACTCTATTCATTTTTAGGTATAAATGGTCTTTGACGAAATTCTGTCTATAACTGGGCTCTGTTCAATTTTGGTCTTTACAGGTGAAATAGCCGTAAATGGATATAAAACTAAATGTTATGGCTATGTTGTCTGTTTTCCTTAACAAAACATCTAAGACAATATTCTCTGAAAATGGACCTTTTACAAATTCGGTCATAAACATATAAATAAACTTCTATGATTATTTGAAACTCTGAAAATAGCTGTAAGGAAATTGGAGGAGAGAGAGAGAGAGAGAGAGAGGGACGGTCCAGATATTATGAAGGTGATAAGATAAGATAAGAGGTGACCTGAAGGCAGCGTCTGGCTGACAGGCGTATTGAATTTCTCCCATAAGACCTTAACAAACTTCTAAGTCTCGGAAATTATTTTTCTCATAAGAATTCCATACTTCTAAAATCTCGGAAATTGCTCACTCATAAGAAATCCTTAATCCCAAATCTGTGACTCCCCAAATTCACCTGAAAACCCCGACACGCTATAGGGAATATTGGACCTCAAACAAAAAATCCCCTGTGGACTGTACAGTCCACAGAGGATTTTTTCCCCCCCAAAAAAAAATCCCCTGTGGACTGTACTCCCTACTACTGTGGAGGTGGTCACAGGTGGTGGAGGTCACGGTTGGTGGTGGTAGTCACTGGTGGTGGTGATCACGGGTGGTGGTGGTGGTGGTGGTAGTCACTGGTGGTGGTGATCACGAGTGGTGGTGGTCACGGGTGGTGGTGGTGGTGGTGGTAGTCACTGGTGGTGATGATCACCAGGTGCTGGTGGTCACGGGTGGTGGTGGAGGTGGTCACGGGTGGTGGTGGTGGAGGTCACGGTTTGTGGTGGTAGTCACTGGTGGTGGTGATCACGGGTGGTGGAGGTGGTCACAGGTGGTGGTGGTCACGGGTGGTGGTGGTGGTGGTCACGGTGGTGGTGATGACGGGTGGTGGAGGTCACAGGTAGTGGTGGTGGTCACGGGTGGTGGTGGTGGTTATGGGTGTTGGTGGTGGTCATAGGTGGTCGTGGTGGTCACGGGTGGTGGTGGTGGTGGTCACGGGTGGTGGTGGTGGTCACAGGTGGTGGTGGTGGTTATGGGTGTTGGTGGTGGTCATAGGTGGTCGTGGTGGACACGGGTAGTGGTGGTCACAGGTGGTGGTGGTCACTGATGGTGGTGGTCACAGCTAGGTGGTGGTGGTCACGGGTGGTGGTAGTCACGGGTGGTGGTGGTGGTCATGGGTAGTGGTGGTCACGGGTGGTAGTGGTTGTCACAAGTCGACTAAGACTTTTTGCTCGATGGTACCCATGTAGAAGTTTGCAAACAGGACACCTAGGGGAAACCCATGGCGACCCCATCTACTTGGTTAAACATGTGCCCATCCGGGCTCAAGAAAGGTGCCTCTTTAGTACAAGCTTGGAGTAGTTTCCTCAGAATGTTTTCTGGTATGTCAAGAGGAGTGCAGGCCGGATCACGATACACTCTGTCGGCTATCACTCTTCTACACTCTTCTACATGGGTACCATCGAGCAAAAAGTCTTAGTCGAAATGAACTTGAAACCGGCCATATACTGCAGGTATGTTGACAACATTTTTACACAGGTACCTGATGTCAGACATCTGCAGGAGCTGATGGAGGCATTTGAGCAGAGTTCCGTGCTGCGTTTCACTTACGAGATGGAAAAGGATGGGAAGCTGCCCTTTCTAAATGTAACAGTCATGGAAAAGAGCGGAGGTTTCCACACTGCAGTCTACACTAAGGAAACGAACATAGGAATGTGCCTAAATGCCAACAGCGACTGCCCAGACAGGTACAAGAGGAGTGTTGTTAACGCTTATGTCGACCGTGCTCTCAGCCACAGCTCAGAATGGAAGCAAGTCGACGAAGAACTCTGTAGGGTAAGGCAGGTCCTAGTCAACAACGGCTTCTCCAATGGTTTCGTCGAAGACATCATAAGAAGGAAAGTGAAACGCCATGCAACCTCTGAATAGACAACCAACACAACACCTATACCCCCTATTAGACTATTTTACCGGAACTTCTTTTCCACAGCTCATAAAATGGAGGAAAGGGTCCTGAAAGATATTGTTAATAGAAACGTTATCCCTACAGACAAAAATCAGAGGATACAACTGACGATTTACTATAAAACCAGAAAAACGGCCAGCCTACTCATGAGAAACTCTCCAGACACAAAACAGAACGCTTTAAAAGAGACCAACGTCGTCTATGCCTTCAAATGCCCTCTTGGGGACTGTAAGCTCCAAAAAAAACAGTATATAGGCAAGACAACAACATCTCTTTCTAGGCGTTTAACGATGCATAAGCAACAGGGCTCCATTAAGGAACATATAATCTCTTCCCACAACCAAACCATCGCCAGAGAAATCCTAGTAAACAACACAGAAATCATCGATAGATACAGCGATAGCAGGCGGCTTGACGTCTGTGAGGCTCTACACATCAAGAAGTCAACACCAGCAATCAACAGCCAATTAATGCATTCAGCCAATAATGCATATATTCTACCCACCTCAAGACTCCGCTCCAATATAGAAGCATCAAGAAATATGGACCAATAGGCTTTCTACAAATCCCTTCCATTCAATACCCATTGTTTCGTGTTCTGTCTTGTGTTTAGGAATTTAATACCCTATTAATACCACCTCACCCCATCCACCTCACTCAAATGTAGATATAAACAAATCGAAGATGAAGTCTTTGAAAATGTAATAAGTTTTACGAAACGCGCTCAAGTGTCGCGTCAGACTAGAAATAAAAATGAATTTTGGAGAATTGATTTTTGAATTACCACCAACAGTGAAAAGAAACGTACGAAAGATCGAGAAAATTCGTGTTAGAATTATTAATCTTACTTTTTCGGTCATATTTAATAATATATGTCTACAGGAAAGACTGCTACCAAAATATACTAATATATATATATATATATATATATATATATATATATATATATATATATATATATATATATATATATATATATATATATATATATATATATATATATATATATATATATATATATATATGCAATTGACGATCACAAAACACTGATCATTTTATGCGGAAAATCCACAGAGAAATATGAAATGAGGTGAACGTTTCGGCTTGTTAAAGCCTTTGTCAACACCAGACTGGCGTCTGGTGTTGACAAACCAACACTTCATTTTTATTTCTAGTCTGACGCGACACTTGAGCGCGTTTCGTAAAACTTATTACAATTAGGCTTTAACAAGCCGAAACGTTAACTTCATTTCATATTTCTCTGTGGATTTTCCGCATAAAATGATTATATATATATATATAAAAGATTATATATAAAAATAATATATATATATATATATAGAATATATATATATATATATATATATATATATATATATAACTTTATATATATATATATATATAGAATATGAATATATATATATATATATATATATATATATATATATATATATATATATATATATATAGATATATATATATATATATATAGAATATATATATATATATATATATATATATATATATATATATTTTTTTTTTTTTTTTT
Organism: Procambarus clarkii; assembly: GCF_020424385.1. Lineage (NCBI taxonomy): Eukaryota > Metazoa > Arthropoda > Malacostraca > Decapoda > Cambaridae > Procambarus > Procambarus clarkii. The sequence goes on along the minus strand of NW_025574385.1, from coordinate 226,020 downwards.
TTTAATAGGGAAGGGAGTACCACCTCTAGCTGGAAGAAGGGGGACCCATAGCCTCGGAGGAAACCACGCATAACGCATTAGAGGGAATGTTTAGATCCCCTCCAATACAGTTTCTGTGTGCTTTTCTCCTACCACCCCCTTCCTTTAATATTTTTTGTGCTTTATTATGCATTTGATGGTTACAAGATATACATGGGTTGATACAAAAATAATAATGCAAAAAGGTGCTTAAAGGTTATGGATCTCTTGAAGAACACAACAATGGGAAACTTTGATGAATGTCACAGACGGGTTCGATCATTGTTGCAAGTCAAACACTTCTTCGAATTCCTCTGAAGTTGGACTAGTGCCCAAGACGCAACAGGCATTTCCCCTCTGAATCGCAACACTGAGGCGCTGGAACAAGAAACTTTTTGCTCTCTGGTCTTTTGTAGCGCTGATCAATTTGTCCCCCAATTCCTTCAGGAACTTCAATGCACATTTTCACCACGAACCGAGGGTCTCCGAGCCGATCGGAACAAAGCTGTAGCAGTGTGCTAGACCTCTGTATTTAATAATTTTCTGCGATTCCCTGAAAGAAGCAGCACCACCGCTTTCACGTGTGCTGTAGTGGAGGTAGGTACTGGCCAGTGTGGCAGCGCACGTGTAGTCCCATACCACTTGCTTACCATCCTTCCAAGGTAGCAAGGTGACCCCATCAGGGCGCTTCTGAGGGTCGTTAGGTCTGGATAAGTGTGGTTCTCTTTGTGCCGGGCAGCGGGCTGTGGCGAGGCTCCTCTTGATGATGTCGTTGACTTCTTCATGTCTTGCAATTTTACCCTGTGATTTACGACATACCAGACCATGACGACCATATTGGTCTGCCATCGCAGTTCCGCAGATGCACCTATGTTCGGTGAGGATGGGGGCGGCAAGGCGAAGGGCAACTCCAATGCGGAGAGCGTCATGACTGAGGCGAGTTCCCAGGGCTGCATTGGGCACAGCAAATAAAAAATCCCCGGCGTGGGGTGCTGTTACCGCTAGGAGGCGGGCTTTGTTTTCAGCATCAGCGTTGTCAATCATTGCTGTGACAGTCTTTTCCATTATGGGGCTATCCCAGTGGGCCTGCTTGTGGTCTTTTGGGACTTGTGGTCGGGGTTGAGGGTGTGCAATGGTGTCCCATTGTCTGGCTGCTTCGATGAACGTTTGATCATGAGTTCCCGCTGTCTCTCTCATACGCTCTGGTAGGATCTGCCCTACCAATTCGTTGGCTGCTGACATATATATATATATATATATATATATATATATATATATATATATATATATATATATATATATATTTTATATATATATATATATATATACATATATATATATATATATATATATATATATATATATATATATATATATATATATATATATATATATATATATATATATATATATATATATATATGTCGTACCTAGTAGCCAGAACTCACTTCTCAGCCTACTATGCAAGGCCCGATTTGCCTAATAAGCCTAGTTTTCATGAATTAATGTTTTTTCGACAACCTAACCTACCTAACCTAACCTAACCTAACCTAACCTAACGTTTTTGGCTACCTAACCTAACCTAACCTATAAAGATAGGTTAGGTTAGGTTAGGTAGGGTTGGTTAGGTTCGGTCATATATCTACGTTAACTTTAACTCCAATAAAAAAAATTGACCTCATACATAATGAAATGGGTAGCTTTATCATTTCATAAGAAAAAAATTAGAGAAAATATATTAATTCAGTAAAACTTGGCTTATTAGGCAAATCGGGCCTTGCATAGTAGGCTGAGAAGTGAGTTCTGGCTACTAGGTACGACATATATATATATATATATATATATATATATATATATATATATATATATATATATATATATATATATATATATATATATATATATATATATATATATATGTATATGTCGTACCTAATAGCCAGAACGCACTTCTCAGCCTACTATTCAAGGCCCGATTTGCCTAATAAGCCAAGTTTTCATGAATTAATGTTTTTTCGTCTACCTAACCTACCTAACCTAACCTAACCTAGCTTTTTTTGGCTACCTAACCTAACCTTACCTATAAATATAGGTTAGGTTAGGTTAGGTAGGGTTGGTTAGGTTCGGTCATATATCTACGTTAATTTTAACTCCAATAAAAAAAAATTGACCTCATACATAGAAAAAAGGGTTGCTTTATCATTTCATAAGAAAAAAATTATAGTAAATATATTAATTCAGGAAAACTTGGCTTAATAGGCAAATCAGGCCTTGAATAGTAGGCTGAGAAGTGAGTTCTGGCTACTAGGTACGACATATATATATATATATATATATATATATATATATATATATATATATATATATATATATATATATATATATATATATATATATATGTATATATATATATATATATATATATATATATATATATATATATATATATATATATATATATATATATATAGAAGGGGTACCACCTCTGGTGCAAGTGTAGGGACCCATAGCCTCGGAGAAGAAAATAAAGAGTACTCAGAGAAGACCTTGTGGATCCTCACTGAACACTTTGATATTTCTTCTCCTACCACCCCTATTCTTTTGGTATCCGTGTATATTTATCTAACTTTATTTGAAAATGTCATTACACAAAAAAGTTACAATATTGATTACATGCAGGGTACAAGGCTGCTTGTCACAAGTTGAACAGCTCCTCCAGCTCCTAAGATGGCGGGCAGGAACCATGGATGCAGTGAGCATTTTCTCTCTGGATTGCCACACTAAGGCGCTGAAAATGAAAACTGGCAGCTCTAGGGTCTCTAGTTGTTTCGATTAGCTTAGACCCCAACTCCTTCAAAAAGCTAGCTGCACTTTTACCCCAGGCACCAAGTGTCTGAGGCAATGGGGACAAAATTGTAGTGGTGCTCAAGGACTCTGTATTTATGTGACTTGGCCGCTTCCCGGTGATTGGCAGCTCCTTCTGCTTGTGTAGCACTGAAGTCAACATAGGTATTGACTATAGTTGAAACGCAAGTGTAGTCCCACACCAACTGTCTACCATTCTTCCAGGGGTTCACCGTGGTATCGTCTGGGCGATCGACAGGCTCATCAGAGTTGGGGATATTAGGTAACAGGGCTCTCTCTCTGCTGGACAACCGGCTGTTGTAAAGCTTTTCTTAATAATGTCATTGACCTCGCCGTGTCTTGCATGCCATCCTCCTGTCCTTTGGCAGAGAAGGCCATGCCGTCCGTATCTGTCGGCCTCTGCCTCGCCGCAAATACACCTGTATTCGGTGTGGATTGGGGCAGCGAGGCGGAGAGCCACGGCAATTCGGAGGGCCTGCGGTGAGAGACGTGTGCCGCCAGTTGCTGACATTGGGGTTGCTAATAGGAAATCACCTGCATGGGGAGCTGCTACAGCTCTAAGTCGGGCAGTGTCATGTGGTGTTGTCGCAGCTTCTAGCAAAGTCGCAGCTTCTTGGTCGGCAATGGGGCGATCCCAGCTGGATTGCTTATGGGCTTCAGAAGGCGGTGGTTGGAGTGCTGGTCCTGCGAGAGAGACCCATTTGGTTGTGCAGTCTGTAAAGCTGGGATCATGTACCCCTGCCTGTTGAACTAGGTGCTCAGGTAGGATTTCCTTCACCAAATTATCAGACCCCACTGAAGAGGATAGGAACGCTGATACAGCAATTTGTGTTGCTGTGCGCACGCCAAGGCCCCCGAGTCTGAGTCTGACAGGAAGGAAGGTCTGTTTCCACTGTAAGTCGCTGAGGGAAAGATTGAGAGCTTTTTCTAGTGTTGATTTCAGCAAGCTGTCGTATTCTTCTAATTTAATATTGTTGAAAGATGGCGAACATCTTTGAAAGTAGGTCAGCCTGGGGAGGGACAAGCATCTGGTGATGATGTAAAGTGCATCATGAGCATCGATGTCTTCAATCCTCTCGTTCATCCTCTTCAGGTCAGTGATCTTCTTACCGAGGACCCCGTCGATGGCATTCCTTCCTAGAGGAGCACCTAGGAGTGTGCTGTCCTCAGAGTTGGTTGTATGAATGTCAGGCAAAACAACTTTTATTTGCTCTATTATGTGCTGGTTGGTGGAGGTTATTTCGCACTTGGAAGGGTTCCGGGTGAGGCCTAGGCTTGCTCCTTGAGCCTGAATTATTCTTATGTTGTCCAAGAGTGAGGATGGGGAGCCAGCTAGAGTACCATCATCCAAAAACCAAATGTTGAGCTCACTGGACAGGTTATCGGTGACTTCCTTGATAACTAGACAGAAAAGAAAAGGAGCAAGGGGGTCACCCTGTTGGACACCTTCTTGTGATTCAATTTCATGTTCCCCAAACAGCAGAGTTAGATTCTTGCTGTAGCATGAGTTTACAAACAGGTAGAGGGAAGGAAAAAAGGCGATGAACTGCACTGAGTACTGCATCCCTTCTAACCAGATTGAAAGCATTTTTGAAGTCCAGCTTTATCAGGGCTTTTTCATTCGTAATGTTGGCAATGTAGGCTCTAGCTGCATGAGCCGCTGCCTCACACCCATGGGGAATGCCAAACAAAAGCTGTTTGGGCTTCAGCATGTCAGCTGCTGCCTGACTAACAGCTCTAGCAGCAGCCTTAGCGACGAGACGCCGGAGTGAATTGCCCACAGCTATCGGTCTGATTCCTCCATCTTTTTTCCTCAGGGCACAAGGGTTTCCTCAGGGTTTTTGGATGATGGTACTCTAGCTGGCTCCCCATCCTCACTCTTGGACGACATAAGAATAATTTCATATATATATATATATATATATATATATATATATATATATATATATATATATATATATATATATATGATTTATAAAATATATGATTTGATAAAATGCTATGCCCAAGATTACCATCCGAGTGCCGGCGGGGAAGTGGTTCATATAGCCTCGGCTATCACTTCCTTTTGTCCGGTCGTGATGGTCAAGCGGATTAAGGCGTCCCTGTACATACCAGTTGTGGGAGTATGGGTTCGAGTCACTTCTGGGGTGTGAGTTTTCAGTTGTATATAGTCCTGGGGACCATTCAGGCTTGTTTGCATTTGTGTTACTCACGTGTGCCCCAAAGAATGAGGTGATTTGATAAAATGCTATGCCCAAGATTACCATCCGAGTGCCGGCGGGGAAGTGGTTCATATAGCCTCGGCTATCACTTCCTTTTGTCCGGTCGTGATGGTCAAGCGGATTAAGGCGTCCCTGTACATACCAGTTGTGGGAGTATGGGTTCGAGTCACTTCTGGGGTGTGAGTTTTCAGTTGTATATAGTCCTGGGGACCATTCAGGCTTGTTTGCATTTGTGTTACTCACGTGTGCCCCAAAGAATGAGGTGATTTGATAAAATGCTATGCCCAAGATTACCATCCGAGTGCCGGCGGGGAAGTGGTTCATATAGCCTCGGCTATCACTTCCTTTTGTCCGGTCGTGATTGTCAAGCGGATTAAGGCGTCCCTGTACATACCAGTTGTGGGAGTATGGGTTCGAGTCACTTCTGGGGTGTGAGTTTTCAGTTGTATATAGTCCTGGGGACCATTCAGGCTTGTTTGCATTTGTGTTACTCACGTGTGCCCCAAAGAATGAGGTGATTTGATAAAATGCTATGCCCAAGATTACCATCCGAGTGCCGGCGGGGAAGTGGTTCATATAGCCTCGGCTATCACTTCCTTTTGTCCGGTCGTGATGGTCAAGCGGATTAAGGCGTCCCTGTACATACCAGTTGTGGGAGTATGGGTTCGAGTCACTTCTGGGGTGTGAGTTTTCAGTTGTATATAGTCCTGGGGACCATTCAGGCTTGTTTGCATTTGTGTTACTCACGTGTGCCCCAAAGAATGAGGTGATTTGATAAAATGCTATGCCCAAGATTACCATCCGAGTGCCGGCGGGGAAGTGGTTCATATAGCCTCGGCTATCACTTCCTTTTGTCCGGTCGTGATGGTCAAGCGGATTAAGGCGTCCCTGTACATACCAGTTGTGGGAGTATGGGTTCGAGTCACTTCTGGGGTGTGAGTTTTCAGTTGTATATAGTCCTGGGGACCATTCAGGCTTGTTTGCATATATATATATATATATATATATATATATATATATATATATATATATATATATATATGAAAAAACAGAGCCCTGAGCATTGGTGATTTCAATGCAAGTTCAGTAGTATTCCAATATTGTCCCTAACCGTATACACGTCTCACATTCTCTCAAAACATACCTCCCACACCTTACTGTAGCATATAACAAATTAAAATACTCATTCAGAAAAAGCAAGCCTCTCATGTTTTGAAATAAGGCCTTCTGCAGTTACCTTCTTTTCTGACGTCATCATGCCTAATGCGGTGCTAGGCGCCAACGCGCTAAATGCGGAGCCCAGGAGGTTCACACATAAGTGTGAACTCTTAATCACTCCCAATACCTCAACTGTACTCTATAACATCATAGGCGATATTCAGCTGCATTGGCTCGTGTTTTCGCTCATTGCTCCTGTTTTCTGTTATACATTTCATAAACCCTATCAAACCATCCTAACCTAACTTATTATATAACAAACAAAAACATTCTACAGACCAGTTGTTGTTGTTTAGCGATTTCGTGAAAAGTGACCTCAGGTATAGGGATAAGGTATTGCTGGCTATTAGGATATAAGTGTCAAGGTATCATAGCACCTGACTGGTCAACTATGTGTGACGTCACCAGATGGCCAATGCTGCCTTTCGCGTCCTACTGGCATCTGTATATAATGTCATTATTCAAAAATGACTAGACTATCCATTCCCACCTAACCTAATCAGAGGTTTAAGAATATACACTTTAGTCTTCCGCAACTATAACCATTCATTATGCAGTGTTAAGTTCAAAACTCATATAGATGCCCAAATGTCGTACTGCAATTTAAGCAGAATCGTACATCTGGCAGCATAGCAGGTGAGCTGAACATAAGAATAAAGGTAACTGCAGAGGTCCTATTGGCCCATACGAGGCAGCTCCTATATATTTCACCCAATCTCATTCATGTCCGCCCTATGCTTAAAACAACCAAGGGATCCCACTTAAAGTATTAGTTTACAATAATAGTTTTAATAAATAGCTCTCATTCTAGTTTTATACACAACAGTAATTATGCAACCCAATAGCTAGATATCGTACTATAATCCACAAGTAGTTACCACACATCTGGCAGTACAGCGAATTAGTGGCTGTGTTCATAGGCTAGTCAACTGTCTTCACATCCATCGAATAGCTATCCAAATGTCGCACCTCAATTCGTCCATCTAGCAACTCAGCTGGATGCTAGCCACTATATTCATAGGCTAATCATTTCCACACCTCAAAAAATTCTAGTCTTGCTACGCAAATCAGCTAACTTGTTTCTAAACCAATACTCGCAAATACAATCATATTTACCTACACATACTCAACATCCCATACATTCATAGAGAATAGCCTAGTTTTTTGCCCCCATTTCCCCATTAATCAGATGTAATTTATGCCATACACAGAAAATACAGCATTCACACACCAAATATGCCATTTATGCAAAAAATATATTATTTACACTCAAAATATACCATCACACAAAAAAATATGACATTTACATACAAAATATGTCAGTTGCACACAAAAAAATCCCATTTACACAATATTGCATGTACGCTCAGAGTATGACATTTACACAAAGTATGGTATTTGCGCAAATATATCAAAATGCTCATGCATTTAGACAATCAAAAATGAGCTTTCACTAAAATTACACAATTTCATATACATAATTTTCACAAAATACCCATACATTGTCTCATAAACCAAAATACACTTACCCCATTAAGATCTATTTTTTCAGATTATAGAGCTTACACAAAATACACAATTTGCACACAAAAACACAGTTGCACCAGTTCCACTTCAACAAATTAAAAACACAGCTTGCATAAATGCACTATTAGCACAAAAATTATTATAAAACATGGACAATTATTACACAATTTGTGTAATTATTACACATCTTTGCACAATTAATACAAGAAAACTTGCTATATAATTACCTCAACTTGCACAATGACAATCAATACACACAGGTATAAATAAACAATTTGTCCATATGCAATTACACAACATGCGCAATTAATACACAACTTTCACAAATATTACACATCTTTCATAATTATTACACAACTTGCACAAATACATATCTAGCACAAGTACGTACAATACATAACTACCCCAAATATTAAAATACACAACTAGCATACATACGCGATTTACTTAAATACAATTGCGACATTTACACAACTTGCTCAAAAATAAAATCAATACACTACTTACCAAAATATGAACAATACATAACTAGCACATTTTCATTAAATACACAACTACGCAATTTCCACAAATACACATACAAAACATATACAAATCAGGTGCACGAAGATCAGGTGCACGAAGAAACAACTAAAATCACAGGAAAAAAATGGCTCGAGTGGTATGCCAAGCTAAATCAGCATACGTCCTTGGGCGACATCTGGAGGCAGATCAACAAGGCCAAACGAAAATCGCCTCCTGCTCCCCCGCACCATGTTCATCCAGAGCAAGAAGCAGAAAGGCTAGCAAATCTATTTGCTTCAAGAGCCAGTTCCACTCAACTTCCTCAAGCAACTCTGACTCACCAACAAAGACCTCAAGCAGCACGATGGAAAAAAATAGATGATGCTTTAGCCTTACCTGACGAACTAGACCAACCTTTCAATGTGAAAGAACCCAGAAGTGCTACAAAGAAAACTAAAAATACAGCACCAGGCGAGGACAAAATCACTTACAACATGCTTGCCAAGCTAGGAGAAAAGGGTGAAGAAGCCTTCTTGATTCTCATCAACAGAGTATGGGTGACAAGAACCCAACCACTCTCTTGGAACAGTGCAATTATAGTTCCCATTCCAAAACCTAAAGACCCAGGGACTCCAAGACCCATCTCATTAACAAGCTGTCTGGCCAAAACTGCAGAAAGAAAGTTTACCAAAACTGCCCTTAATCGAATTGAATGGAAAGCCAATCCACTACACCAAAATATGTTTGCTTACACAAAAAAGGTGTTGGAACCACAGAATGCCTTACCTCACTCCTGGATAAAATCAATGACAAACCTGGAATCCTTATTTTTCTAGACCTTGAAAAAGCCTTCGAGTTAGCCAGTGCTCCAGCTACACTGTGCTGCCTTGTGGATAAGGAAATCAGAGAACACGCTCTTGCTTTTGCCAAAGGAAGCCTGCTTAACCGAGAAGCTAAAGTCAAATTCCAAGGAAAAACATCGACCTCAAAGAGGCTGGAAAATGGAACTCCGCAGGGAGGAATACTAAGCCCCTAACTCTTCAACTGTTTCATGGAACAATTCATGAAGCTCAAACTACCAAAAGCCATACTTCTTAACTATGCAGACGACTTTGTGGTCATCATCAATGGCAAAAGTGCAAGGAACCACGCACAAAAATGCCTAGATATTATTAGCAGGGAAGCGGAACGTGTAGCAGTGAAAATAAAAAGCAATAAAACAAAAGCTATGACCGTTAAAATGAGAACTCAAGACATCAGACTGGCAATACAGAGACAAGAAATTGAGTGGGTTACCTCTTTTAAATACCTAGGAGTCATAATAGACAACCAGTTGAAATTCACTCAAGAAATTGAATATCTTCGGCAACGCTGTAAAGACAGAAACTCAGCTTTGCGCTCTCTGACCAGTCTTAGAGAGGGTGCATCTCTACCAGTACTCAAAATGTACTACGTTTAAGCAGTTAGGTCACTTATCGACTATGCTGCCCCTGCTCTTACAGCCCTCAGTGATAACCAATGGGAGAAACTGGAAGTGTTTCAAAATTATGCTCTGAGAACAATACTGGGAGCACCTATATGGACGCGTAGGGAGAACCTTAGAATGGAAACAAATTTACCAGCATTAGAAGACAGAATGAAACAAAGGATAGACACCATAATAGGAAAATTTACTGGAACAACAGCCAGACTGTCAATGAAAGACAGCATACAGAGATCCTTTCAGTAAAAACCTACAGCTCATGGATGAACAAGCTCATGGATGGACAATGTGGTCAAGAATTTAGAGAAAATGGACCTAAAATGGACCATTAAAAACATAGGGGAAGATAGACCATATCAACACTTTCGACAGCCTCCTCCATGGGAAGAATCGAATCTAAAGATAATCATTGAAAGATTACCAGTTAAAAAATCAGCATGTGACCCGCAGAGGCTCACGGAAGTAACAGAACAACAAATGGAAACTATCTCTAGACCCACAACGACTCACATCTTCACAGACGGATCAGTTGATCAAGAAAAAGGATTTGCTGGGGCAGCAGTTTACACTACCAACCATGAAGCTTACTGGAGCATGAATAGTGGGTGCTCAACATCGCAAACAGAATTATATGCCCTGAAGGAGGCAACAAACTATACAATTGAGAATAATTTACATGATGCCATCATTCATACACTTTTAGTCTTCGCTCCAGGCATTGTTATCCATTCAGCACAGAGATAATATACAACTCACAGAAATTGAACATATAGGAAAAGAAGCCCATAATCGAGGGCTGTCAATCACCATAAACTGGATACCAAGTCAAATTGGCATAGATGGTAATGAAAAGGCAGACTCACTAGCAAAAACTGCCACTGCTCTACCTGTTGTACAGGTTCAAATACCTCCAAGTTTCTCACAGATAAAGGAGCAAGTCAAGAAGAAAATATTCTCAACTATCAAAAGTCGCCACAGAGCCAAAGTAGCGGAAGGAAGATCCACTGCGATATGGTACGAACAAGCCACTGGTTACTCCTCTGTCAAGCCTGGCAAAAAGATATCCAGAGATATTGCAGTAGCCATACACAGACTCAGACTTGGTTACAAATGCTGCTGGGAGGTAATGAACCCAATAGTTAAAGAGTGTCATATCTGTGAAACTGATGCAGAGGCGCTACTATTGCACTACTTACTGGAATATGAAGCTACTGAAGCCCTGCGCCTCAAACTGAATATTAATGCAACGACAGCAGCTGCATTAGATGCACATTCCACCGCGACTACAATGATTAGAAAAGCCGTTGAGGAATGGGACTCATTAGTGAGCATTCTGCATCTACATCCGCCACCAAGATAATGTTAATATTATTATTAACATCGGGCTAAAACAGAAGCGATAAATAAGCAGGGAAAAAGGAGAAATCCCCTCCTCCATTTTAAACTTAGACCCAAATATCCCAGAAACAAGGTTATCGCGTATAACCAAACTCATCTACGGGCTCATTATAGCCCGTGCTACATGGACACTTCGTTCTGAGTAGCTAAATCTGAAACAACAACAACATTCCTTCACAATGTAATGGTAAGAGTTCATGTCGGGCTATATCATTCAATGTGTGATTTGACTATCATATTCAGGAACGTTATTGTTCCTCATCGTCTCCACAGGCAGTCTTGTGCAGGACAGCGGCCTCCTGCGGACCCTGATGCTCATACTTCCGGTTATACACTTGTCGGTATAAGACAGTTTGTGAGTATATTACAGAAATCAACATGAAGTCTTGCGTTTCACTAAACTCTGCTCGCCTTGATCACCTTACGTTCCAGATGGAATACATCGGCAAGGGCGTTGATGGGGTTGTGGGGCCCATTCCCTGGCTCGGCGGACATGCCATCTTGAAGAGGATTAGGCATGCCTCTGAGATGGCCTTCGAAATAGAGCTGTTTATTTTGAAAAGATTAGATGGTGCTGGAGGCGCTCCCAAGGTCCTGGGAGTGTGCTATAACCCAAGAGCCATTGTGATGTCTTCCCGGGGCGAGATGCCACTCTTTGAAGCCCTCTTGAGTAACCTACCGGACTGGTACCTGGTCTTTATTGTGTTGAAGGTTGGCCAGCGCCTGCGCGAGGTCCACAAGCGGGGAGTTATACATGGTGACATTCACACCTCTAATGTCATGGTCACCCTCTCTCCTGACTTCTGTACGACACCTGATGTATTTCTTATTGGAAGTGTAATTATTGACTTCGGACTGTCGACGTTGAACCCAAAGGCCTTGGCGGATGTGGGTGATACGCAGATGATAAGGAAGGACTTCACCCTAGATGTGAAGCAGCTGGGGAAAATGCTCTTAAACATCTTTATTATTACGCAGAGGACGAAACGCAGAAGTATACAGCCGTCTGTAAGAAGTGTAATTGAGATGGCAATGCCACATAAGGGGGAGTCAGCTGCTCTTGACGATGTTCTCCAGAAACTGAACTCTGTACTTATTAACGACTTCAAAATTAACCTCCCCAGTGCCCCGTCAGCCCTGCTCCAGACGATGCCCCTCAGCAATGCTCCGGACGGTGCTCCCCTCAGCCATGCTCCGGACGGTGCCCCTGCTACGGACAGTGCCCTGCTCCGCACCATGCCCAGCCGCGTCTTCCTCCAAGCTTCTACTACTCCAAGTATGACAGTATTTCTTTCTACTCAAGTATGAAGGTCCAGAAAGACCTTTCCACACACTAGTTATCTTATAGTGAATTGTAAAATTGTTTTAACCTGTTTTTAATAATGGTTATGTATAATTAAAGTATTATTTTGAGACCATGGGATTTGTTTATCATAAACAAAGACATTGATATTGTTTATCATAAACAAAAATATGATGGGGAATTGATTCAGATGCCATGTAAGCGCTACAAGGCGAGAGAGTATGGAAATTACAGTAGTTTAAAGGGCTCCAAAGACCGTGCATTTTGCTTTTCCCCACGCATGGGCATTGGGGTATCCATTCTTGTTTTCGATGCACGGTCATTGGAGCAAGGGGTTTTAGTTTTTTTTTCAAAACATCCAGCAATAGCTCATTGGTGTTTTAAAAAATTTACGTATCATTTATCAAACTGCTTTCTTTCATCACATGCAATTTTGCTAAACAGAATAGAAAGGTACGCTCCAAAGTCCTGCCATTTCGCTCAAGGGGATTAAAAGGCCGCATCTCGTCGCACCCAAATATCGACACCTCTGTGACCTTGCAAAGACATCGCTAATTTTCAGTGACGTCAGTCAATCAACCTCTCCCCTGAATAAGTCCGTTTTTTGGTATAGCATATTAAAACCCTTTTTCTTAATGTTTCCCATTTTCATAGTTCATTTTCTAAATAAGATTGCTTATTATGCATAAGAAATGAAATTGCAGAAGGCCTTTTGCTGGATCTCCTATTTACTTCCAATCTATGTTAACCAAAACATCAACTAACGCTATTAAACTGCAGTAAGTCTATTCCCTATTAATATCCCCTTTCAACAATAACATTCCATTAATATTTGGAAGAACATTAGAATAAAGGTAACTGTATTGGCCCATATGAGGCAGCTGCTATCTATAACCACCCAATCCCACTCATATACATGTCCAACCAATGCTTGTAACAATCGAGGGACCCCACCTCCACCACGTTACGCAGTAATTGGTTTCACAAATCAACAACCCTGTTACCAAACCAGTATATACCCAAGTCTTTCCTAAATCTAAACATATTCAATTGATACCCATTGTTTCGTGTTCTGTCTTGTGTTGATACTTTTAATACCCTATTAATATCCCCTTTGTTATGTCCATTCATACACTTGTAAACCTCTATGATGTCACCCTTAACTCTTCGCCTTTCCAGTGAATGCAATTTAAGCTTTGTTAATATTTCTTCATATGAAAGATTTCTAATTTGGGGAATTAACTTTAACATCCTACGCTGGACAAGTTCAAGGGAATTTATGTCCAATCTACAGTACAGCGACCAAAACTGAACTGCATAATCTAAATGGGGCCTAACCAGAGCAAGATATAGGTGAAGAACCACACCAGGTGTCTTGTTACTAACACTTCGATTAATAGCTTTTGCTACTAGAGCTGAGGAATGTGGCCTCCTTATCTCTGTACAGAAAACTCGTGCCCTCCTTCCATGTGGTATTCCACCAGCTAATTATCATATAGATGGACGAGCACTTGAGAACTGCGAGTCTTACAGATACCTTGGTGTCCCCATTAACGACCCTGGGTACCTTTCTTCTCTCACGAGGAGACTTTGGGAGAGATTAAAGCCCTTGCGGGTCCTTTTTGGTGTCAATCATGGACTTAACGTGAGACTTGCTAGAATGTTTTATGTATCGTTTATACGCTCTGTGACTACAATGCTCTACATCTCACACTGTATACTGACAAAGAGCTGAAATCTCTTGAAACCTTGCAAAATGAAGCTATGCGTGTCATCCTTAGGGCTCCAAAGTCCACGAGAATGGTTAATATGAGAGCAGAGTTAAATTTACCTACCACAAGTGAGAAAATTTTGTCTATTAGCACAGTTTCCGCGTGAAGGCATTGAGTAGATCTAGACAACACATGAAGTTTCGAGCTAAACTTTTTAATTTCTAATAATACTTCTTCTATAGAAGAAGAACGAAATCTGATTATGTATATTGGTTCTACAAGGTAGCCAACTCCATCAAAATATTAAATATGTACCCAACTCATCTAATGATTAATCAACCAATTACTCCATGGGATAACTGGGATCTATCAGTTGATTTTGTAAATGCGCCCAAGAAAGATAGTATGCACACTACATTATTAAAACAGTTAACACTGAAAAGCATCACTGAAAGTACTCAGAGTATAGGTAACGATGTGTATCAGTTATACCGACAGCTCTGTAGAAGAAGGTGGACGATGTACCGGATGTGTATGTAACATATTTGAATAACCTTCTCTCGCACATGCAGCAATGAACTAGGCATGTACAACTCAAACCGAACTTGCAGGCACTGAATTTTTAAAAGACAAAGGCAGTGAACTTATATACTGTGACTCGCAGAGTGCACTCCTGGCATTGAAAGCACATAGTAGTGACACCCAGAAAATAGTCAGTGATATTCGAATGAATGTTTTAGCTGCTAAAGAAAACAAATTTGAAATTAAATTCCTATGGATACCGCCACATGTTGGCATCTCAAGGCATGACACTGTTGCTATGGAAAAGATTGAGATTGATTCAACAAAAGATTGTTGAATGGGAAAAGATTGAGATCGTAGGTCAAGGTACAGTTAATTTTGAGATTGATGGGGAATTGCAGCCTCACACATGTACAATCGTAGAGAACCTTGATTTTCCTGGTCACATCTTAATGGGAACTGATTTTCTGTAGCGATTTGATTATTCCTTGTCTGCTCAAAAAGGGGCTAGGAACTGCAGGTTGCAGTTGGGACAGACTTCCTACCCAGTGGAGATGATCGACCATCCCCCAGTTGTAGCTTCAATTTAGAGGAAGCAGAAATATAATGCGCACTATCCAAAATTGATTTTTAAGTCTCTTCCAGACACAGTTAAGAGGTCATGCGCATTGCATGCATTGACCAAACAGAGTTGCCCACCACATTCTGTTAAATTTATTAAAGTAGCAGTGGGACGTCACATACAACCAGGTACCACCCTTCAGGTGGCTGGGAGATATGACAGCTCATTAATTCCTCATCACTTAATTGTAGTGCTCGATAAAGGTGCACTCATTCCAGTTGTCAATCTTTCACATAAGACTTTTCGCTTCAGGGCAGGTGATAGGATATCTCAGGGAACCATGGTGGAGGACACAGAAATCTTTCACCATGAGTCAGCTGAGACGCCAACCGTCACTGCACAATGTAGTGCATTGCACATGTTAGATACGAGAACTCCATCCAAAGTACAATACGAGACGAGAAATGTTGCACAGAATGTAGAAGTAGAAAAATTAATTTCAGCACTTGATTTGCAACATGTTACACAGGCGGATAGGAAGGCACTGAGAGGAGTGTTGCGGAAATTCCCGAAATTATTTGTGACAGAGGATGACCAGATTGGTCTCCTTGATAAGATCGAGCACACCATTCCAACTGGTGATCATTTGCCTGTGTACACGAAACAGTGGAGGTTGCCGGAACAAGCGAAAAACGTTATCAGGGACGAGTGCCAGAAAATGTTGAGACAGGGCGTGATAGAGCCTAGTACGTCACCGTGGCTCTCTCCTGTTGCACAACAGGAGAGAGCCACAGTGACGTACTAGTTCGGAAACCGGACGGTAGTTATCGATTCTGTGTTGACTACCGGAAGGTGAACGAATTAACTAAGGGTGATGTGTATCCGTTGCCCCGAATACAGGAGATAATAGATCAATTTGGTGCTGCTAAGTATTTCTCAACTCTTGACGCGAAATCGGCGTATTGGGCGATTTCGGTGGCAGAACAAGATAGGGAAAAAACAGCATTCTCGGATGGTAGGCACACTTATCAATTCCGTAGGATGCCGTTTGGTTTGAAGACAGCGCCCTCTTCGTTTCAGAGGGCCATCAACTTCATCCTTAGTCCGGTCCTGGGTAGGCATTCTTTGGCGTACCTGGATGATGTTGTGATATATTCCAGGACGTTTGAGGAACACCTACGGGACTTGACTGAGATTTTGAAGTTGTTAGATCAGGCAGGTTTCAGACTGAATGTTCAGAAGTGCACCCTGGCGGCTCAGAAATTCAAATTTCTGGGGTTCCAGGTGTGCCCAGACGGTATCCGACCTGACCCAGATTCTTGCCGCGCCATTGCTGACATGCCTACTCCAAGGACAGCAAAGGACGTGCGTAGGTTTTTGGGGGCGGCCGGATATTTTCGTCGTCACATTGAAGGTTTCGCTGGCATTTCAGCACCCCTGACTGATCTGACAAAGAAAAATGCGAAGTTTGTATGGAAATCTGAGCATGACGAGGCCTATCGCAAACTGAAAGACCAACTAATCACGACACCGGTATTGGCTATTCCTGATTTTGAGAAGAGTGGGAGGTGCACACTGACGCCAGCGGTATTGCTATTGGCGGGTGCTTAATTCAGCGAGATGCGGATAATTTACCCCATCCAGTAGCCTATTTCTGTAGGAACATAAGAACATAAGAACAAAGGCAACTGCAGAAGGCCTGTTGGCCCATACGAGGCAGCTCCTATTTATAACCACCCAATCCCACTCATATACATGTCCAACCCATGCTTGAAACAATCGAGGGACCCCACCTCCACAATGTTACGCGGCAATTGGTTCCACAAATCAACAACCCTGTTACTGAACCAGTATTTACCCAAGTCTTTCCTAAATCTAAACTTATCCAATTTATACCCATTGTTTCGTGTTCTCTCTTGTGTTGATACTTTTAATACCCTATTAATATCCCCTTTGTTATGTCCATTCCCCCACTTGTAAACCTCTATCATGTCACCCCTAACTCTTCGCCTTTCCAGTGAATGCAACTTAAGCTTTGTTAATCTTTCTTCATATGAAAGATTTCTAATTTGGGGAATTATCCTACGTAGGATTAGTCATCCTACGCTGGACACGTTCAAGTGAATTTATATCCATTCTATAGTATGGCGACCAAAACTGAACTGCATAATCTAAATGGGGCCTAACTAGAGCAAGATATAGCTTGAGAACCACACCAGGTGTCTTGTTACTAACGCTGCGATTAATAAATCCAAGTGTCCGATTTGCCTTATTACGAACATTTATGCATTGATCCTTTTGTTTTAAATTCTTACTAATCATAACTCCCAGATCCCTTTCGCAATTCGACTTCGCAATCTCAACACCATCTAGCTCGTATCTTGTAACCCTATCATCATTACCTAACCTCAGAACTTTACACTTATCAGCATTAAACTGCATCTGCCAATCCTTCGACCATTTCAAAACCCTATCTAGATCAACTTGAAGTGATAGTGAGTCCTCCTCCGAATTAATTTCCCTACCGATTTTCGTATCATCGGCAAATTTGCAAATGTTGCTACTCAAACCTGAATCTAAATCATTTATATATATTATAAACAACAGAGGTCCCAGGACAGAGCCCTGAGGCACCCCACTTACAACATTTTCCCATTCTGACTTGACTCCATTTATACTAACTCTCTGTTTCCTTTAGTATAGCCATGCCCTATTCCAGCTTAATATAGCACCCCCAATACCATGAGACTCTAACTTTTTAATCAGTCTTTCATGTGGCACTGTATCAAAAGCTTTGCTAAAGTCAAGGTACACAACATCGCAATCCTTACCACTATCAACTGCCTCAACAATGCTAGAATAAAAAGATAACAAATTTGTTAAACATGAACGGCCATTTATAAAACCATGTTGCGACTCAATTATTAATTTATGTTTTTCAAGATGAAGACGAATTTTATTTGCTATTATAGATTCGAGTAACTTTCCCACAATAGACGTTAGGCTAATTGGTCGATAGTTAGACGCAAATGATCTATCTCCTTTCTTAAAAACTGGTATCACATTAGCAACTTTCCAAAACTCTGGCACTCTGCCTGACTCTATTGATTGATTAAATATGGTTGACAGTGGGTCACAAAGCTTCTCTTTGCATTCTTTAAGCACCCTGGCAAATACTTCATCCGGCCCTGGGGATTTGTTTGGTTTGAGTTTTACTATTTGTTTAAGAACATCCTCCCTGGTAACTGTTAAACTCGTCAACCTGTCCTCGTCCCCACCCACATAGACTTGTTCGGCTGAAGGCATATTGTTAAGTTCCTCTTTAGTAAATACAGATACAAAATATTTATTAAAAATACTACTCATCTCTTCATCACTATCTGTTATTTGACCTGTCTCAGTTTTTAATGGACCTATCCTTTCCCTAGTCTTAGTACGATATAACTGAAAAAACCCTTTAGGATTTGTCTTTGCTTGCCCTGCTGTGCGAACTTCATAGTTTCTTTTTGCTTTCCTTATCTCTTTTTTAACATTTCTAACCAGTTGTGCGAATTCCTGTTCTAAAGTGACCTCCCCATTTTTAATTCTTTTGTACCAAGCTCTCTTTTTACCTATAAGGTTCTTCAAATTCTTTGTTATCCACTTTGGGTCATTGGTATTCGATCTATTCAATTTGTATGGTATACTACGTTCCTGTGCTTTGTTTAGAATATTCTTAAATAAGTTATATATTGAATCCACATCGAAATTCCCATTTACGTCACCTATCGCTGGGTTCATGTCTCGCTCCAAGACCGGCTCCCACCCCATACCCAAGAGTTTCCAATCAATTTTAGTCAAAAAATTTCTAAGGCTATTAAAATCAGCTTTTCGAGAATCTGGCACTTTAACAGAATTTTCTCCTACAAGTCTATTCCATTCTATGCTAAATCTGATTTCTTTGTGATCACTGTTCCCTAGCTCACTCCCTATTTCGATGTCATTAATTTGTGTTTCCCTGTTAGTTAACACTAAATCTAAAATATTATTTTCCCGTGTTGGTTCCTTAATGTGTTGCGTAAGAAAGCAATCGTCAATTAATTCTAGAAAATCTTCTGCTTCACTATTCCCTGTTTTGTTCAACCAGTTTATTCCACTAAAATTAAAGTCACCCATGACGTAAATACTGTTAGATCTAGATGCCCTAGATATTTCATCCCATAGATGCTTTGCTTCCATTCTGTCTAAATTTGGTGGCCTATATATAACTCCTATTATAATATTATTTGCTTTTTCGTATAATTCTATCCAAATACTTTCTGTGTGAGGCTCAGTTTTGATTCCCTCTTTGAGACTACATTTCAAATTGTCCCTAACATATATGGCTACTCCCCCTCCTTGTCTAATATATCTATCTGTGTGAAATAGTTTAAATCCATTTATTTGATATTCAGCTAATAGTTCTCTATTTTCTACATTCATCCACGTTTCGGTAAGTGCAATAATATCTATTTTTTCTGTGCAGACAAGAGCATTTAATTCGTTAATTTTATTTCTTAGACTTCTACTGTTAGTGTAATATACCCTAAGTGAATTGTTATTTTGAGGCCCTTCTCTTTCCCTGATCATTTTGCCAATTCCTTTCTCCCACAAACACATACTTTTATTACCTCCTTCTTCCAAATCAATTCCCATACCTCTATCTACTAACAGTTTAAACCCAAACAAACACCTCCAACCACTTCTTCCAACGAGTTCGCACCAGCAACAACCCCAGCTCTCGATAGATGCACCCCATCACGAGCATACATTTCATTTCTTCCATAGAAGTGTTCCCAGTTGTCTATGAAAGATATTGCATTTGATTTGCAATATCTTTCCAGCCGGCAATTGATACCAAGTGCCCTCGATATCCATTCATTTCCTACTCCCTTTCTTGGAAGAATGCCACATATGAACGGGATTCCTCCCTTGCTCCTAACTAATTCAATGGCTGTCCTGAATCTCTGTATTAGTTCCTCACTCCTAACTCGTCCAACATCATTACCCCCTGCACTAATACAAATAATGGGTTTGTTTCCATTTCCTGTCATAATATCATTCATGTTTCCAACAATATCACCAATTCCAGCTCCCGGATAGCAAACCCTTAATCTGTTCCCCCTGTCTCTGGCACAAAACGTTCTGTCTAAATACCTCACCTGGGAATCTCCCATATCCAAAAATCGCTTCGATTCTCCCTTTTCCTTTCGAGCAGTTTGAGGGACCTGCGCTTCAATGCTCCTCGTTACTTTGTCTTTGCCACCTCGTTGAACAGGTTCAACACAGCACTCGTCCTCAAATACGTCAAATGCGTTAAAAGTCCTTAGGTGTAGGCTATTAGATGTCGGTTTTGCCAAGGTCTTCTTAAGACCCCTGTCTTTCACAACTTGCCAAGACGAGGTCTTCTTAATACTGGTCCCGACAGTCCTCCTTAATGAGGTCCCGTCAACACTGGCCTCCTCCTTCGTTTCCTCCCGAAGTCGTAGCCGTCGTACCTCCTCCCGCAGGGAATCCATCTCTGCTCTCAGAGCTCCAACCAGACTCACCAAATCTTTTACTAATCCTTCCATTATTGCAATAATAATGTTATTAGAATCGGAGCTCCAGCTAACACAACCTCTCACTGTCTAAGTCAAGTCAGACCTGAAGGAAGGAAGGTCAAGGGACCTGAAGTTCGTTATTCAGCTACGGATCGGGAGGCACTGGCAGTAGTAGAATCAGTTAGGTATTTCGAGCCTTACCAATTTCAGCGGCACTTTGTAATCTACACAGACCATCGAGCG
Source organism: Procambarus clarkii (assembly GCF_020424385.1). NCBI lineage: Eukaryota > Metazoa > Arthropoda > Malacostraca > Decapoda > Cambaridae > Procambarus > Procambarus clarkii. The sequence continues at coordinate 204,879 of NW_025574385.1, read as the reverse complement.
TTGACACATATTTAAAAAGCGAACAAAATGCCCACGAATGTCACGCTGGTCTCACGAACTTTCGGCCCACTCATTCCAGATTTTGTACAAGCCTGGTCCAGCACATGTTGTGCCAGATACGCTAAGTAGAAACATAGCGGCAGTTCAAGTTAACGAAAATATTGAAACCATTCCATCAGATAAAATAAGAGAATACCAGATGAGCGAGCCTAGATGGAAAGAAATTATTGAGTATTTAAAGGGAGGAAAATACCCGAAAAAGAAAAAGAATTTACCTATTCATGATTTTGAAGTGAAACAGGGCGTCCTGTATTATGTTAATAGCCAGAATGATAGGGCAGTATTTCAACTAGTTATTCCGGACGCGTTGCGGTCATCAGCATTAAAGCTTGCGCATGCTTCTAAAATTGCAGGGCATCCGGGGGTCTTTAAAACCCACTTAAAAGCAAAGTTTCTATTTTATTTTCCAGGATTACTTTCTGAAGTAATCAATTTCGTGAAGTCGTGCCCTCGTTGCCAGAGGAGGAAAGGCACCCTTAAGGTACAAGCCCCACTTCAGGAATTTCCTGAAATTCGTGAGCCTTTAGATCGTGTGGGGGCCGATTTGATTGATTTACATCACAGTCATTCAGGTAACAGATACGTGTCGGTGCTAGTTAACCATCTGTCTAGGTACACTACACTAGTTGCATTACCTCGGAAGGATTCTCGTACGGTTGCAGATGCGTTCTTGCGTAGGTTCGTTACTGTATTCGGACCTCCTAAAGTTTTAGTCTCTGACCGGGGTCAAGAATTCAATGGGAATATATTTAGAGAAGTTTGTAAGATTTTAGAGACAACTTCGGCTTTTACAACAGCCTACCACCCACAAGCAAACGGAATGACGGAACGGACTGCAGCAGGTAGCAATGTGATGCTACCTGCGCATCAAACTCAACATTAATCCAACGACGGCAGCTGCATTAGATGCACATTCCACTGCGACTACAATGATTAGAAAAGCAGTTGAGGAATGGGACTCACTAGTGAGCATTCTGCATCTACGTCCGCCTCCAAGATAATGTTAATAAAACAAGACTAAAACCAGTGCACTAAAACATTTGCGATAAATAAACATAAAAAAGGAGGAATCCCCCCTTCCATTTTAAACTTAGATCCAAATATCAAAGAAACAAGGTTATCGCGAAAAACCGAACTCAATTACGGGCTCACCATAGCCCGTGCTACATGGACACTTTGTTCTTAGTAGCTAAATCTGAAACAACAGCAACAACATAGGTAGGAGCAAGGGAGGAATCCCGATCATATGAGTTGGAAATGAATGGTTGTCGAGGGCACTTGGTGTCAATTGACGGCTGGAAAGATATTGTAAATCAAATGCAATATCTTTCATAGAGAACTGGGAACACTTCTATAGAAGAAATGAAATGTATACTCTGGATGGGATGCATCTATCGAGGGCTTGGGTTGTTGTTGTTGCGAACTCGTTGGAACCAGTGGTTGGAGGCGTTTGTTTGGGTTTAAACTGTTAGCAGATAGTGGTATGGGAATTGAAAAGGATGAAGATATCTGTATGGAAGAAATAGACATTATTGCACTTACCGAAACGTGGATGAATGTAGAAAATAGAGAACTATCAGCTGAATATCAAATAAATGGATTTAAACTATTTCACACAGATAGATATATTAGACGAGGAGGGGGAGTAGCCATATATGTTAGGGACAATTTGAAATGTAGTCTCAAAGAGGGAATCAAAACTGAGCCACATACAGAAACTATTTAGATAGAAATAAACGAAAAAGCAAATAATATTATAATAGGAGTTATATATAGGCCACCAAATTTAGACAGAATGGAAGCAAAGCATCTATGGGGTGAAATATCTAAAACATCTAAGTCTAAAAGTATTTATGTCATGGGTGACTTTAATTTTAGTGGAATAAACTGGGTGAACAAAACAGGGAATAATAAAGCAGAAGATTTTCTAGAATTAATTGATGATTGCTTTCTTACCCAACATTTTATAGAACCATCGCGGGGTAATAATATTTTAGATTTAGTGTTAACTAACTGGGAAACACAAATTAAGGACATGGAAATAGGGAGTGAGCTAGGGAACAGTGATCACAAAGAAATCAGATTTAGCATAGAATGGAATAGATCTGTAGGAGAAAATTCTGTTAAAGTGCCTGATTTTCGAAAAGCTGATTTCAATAGCCTAAGAAATTTTTTGGGTCAAATAGATTTGAATGTCTTGGGGATGGGGTGTAGGCTAGACGTGAACCCAGCGACATGTGACGTAAAAGGGGATTTCGATGTGGATTCCAAATATAACCTATTAAAAAAAAAATCTAACCAAAGCCCGGGAATGTGGTATACCATATAAATTGAATAGATCGAATACTAATGATCCAAAGTGGATAACAAATGATCTGAAGAACCTTATAGTTAAAAAGAGAGTGTGGTACTAAAGGATTAAGAATGGGGAAGTTAGTTTAGAACAGGAATTCGTACAACTGGTTAGATATGTTAAAAATGAGATAAGGAATGCAAAAAGAAACTACAAAGTTCGCATAGCAGGGCAAGCGAAGACAAATTCTAAAGGTTTTTTCAGTTATATTGAACTAAGACTAGGGAAAGGATAGGTCCAGTAAAATCTGAGACAGGTCAAATAACGGATAATGACAAGGAGATGAGTAGTATTTTTAACAAATATTTTCTATCTGTATTTACTAAAGGAGAACTTAACAATATGCCTTCAGCCGAACAAGTCTATGTGGGTGGGGATGAGGACAGGTTGACTAGTTTAGCAGTTACCAGGGAGGATGTAATTAAACAATTAGAAAAACTAAAACCAAACAAATCCCCAGGGCCGGATGAAGTGTTTGCCAGGGTGCTTAAAGAATGCAAAGAGGAGCTTTCCGAGCCACTGTCTACCATATTTAATAAATCAATAAAGTTAGGCAGAGTGCTGGAGTCATGGAAGGTAGCTAATGTGGTACCAATTTTTAAGAAAGGAGATAGATCACTTGCGTCAAACTATCGGCCAATTAGCCTAACGTCTATTGTAGGAAAGTTACTTGAATCAATAATTGCAAATACAATTCGTCTCCATCTTGAAAAACATAAATTATAAATGAGTCGCAACATGGTTTTACAAATGGCCGTTCATGTTTAACAAATTTGCTAACTTTTTATTCCAGCATAGTTGAGGCAGTTGATAGTGGTAAGGATTGTGATGTTGTGTACCTTGACTTTAGCAAAGCTTTTGATACAGTGCCACATGAAAGACTAATTAAAAAAATAGAAGCTCATGGTATTGGGGGTGCTATATTAAGTTGGATTAGGGCATGGCTATTCCAAAGGAAACAGAGAGTTAGTATAAATGGGGTTAAGTCAGAGTGGGATAATGTTGTTAGTGGAGTACCTCAGGGCTCTGTCCTGGGACCTCTGTTGTTTATAATATATATAAATGATTTAGATTCAGGTTTGAGTAGCAACATTTGCAAATTTGCCGATGATACGAAAATCGGTAGGGAAATTAATTCAGAGGAGGACTCACTATCACTTCAAGTTGATCTAGATAGGGTTTTGAAATGGTCAAAGGATTGGCAAATGCAGTTTAATGCTGATAAATGTAAAGTTCTGAGGCTAGGTAATGATGATAGAGTTACAAGATTCGAGCTAGATGATGTTGAGATTGCGAAGTCGGATTGCGAAAGGGATCTGGGAGTTATGATTAGTAAGAATTTAAAACAAAAGGATCAATGCGTGAATGTTCGTAATAAGGCGAATAGGACACTGGGATTTATTAATCGAAGCGTTAGTAATAAGACACCTGGTGTGGTTCTTAAGCTATGTCTTGCTCTGGTTAGGCCCCATTTAGATTATGCAGTTCAGTTTTGATCGCTGTATTGTAGAATGGATATAAATTCACTTGAACGTGCCCAACGTAGGATGACTAAGTTAATTCCCCAAATAAGAAATCTTTCATATGAAGAAAGATTAACAAAGCTTAAGTTGCATTCACTGGAAAGGCGAAGAGTTAAGGGTGACATGATAAAGGTTTACAGGTGGATAAATGGACATAACAGGGGGGGATATTAAAAATATCAACACAAAACAGAACACGAAACAATAGGTATAAATTGGATAAGTTTAGATTTAGGACAGACTTGGGTAAATACTGGTTCACCAATCGCTGGGTTCATGTCTCGCTCCAAGACCGGCCCACACCCCATACCCAAGACTTTCCAATCTATTTGATCCAAAAAATTTCTTAGGCTATTAAAATCAGCTTTTCGAAAATCTGGCACTTTAACAGAATTTTCTCCTACAGGTCTATTCCATTCTATGCTAAATCTGATTACTTTGTGATCACTGTTCCCTAGCTCACTTCCTATTTCGATGTCACTAATTGGTGTTTCCCTGTTAGTTAACACTAAATTTAAAATATTATTTTCCCGCGTTGGTTCCTTAATGTGTTGCGTAAGAAAGCAATCGTCAATTAATTCTAGAAAATCTTCTGCTTCACTATTCCCTGTTTTATTCACCCAGTTTATTCCACTAAAATTAAAGTCACCCATGACATAAATACTGTTAGATCTAGATGCTCTAGATATTTCATCCCATAGATGCTTTGCTTCCATTCTGTCTAAATTTGGTGGCCTATATATAACTCATATTATAATGTTATTTGCTTTTTCGTTTAATTCTATCCAAATAGTTTCTGTGTGTGGCTCAGTTTTGATTCCCTCTTTGAGACTACATTTCAAATTGTCCCTAACATATATGGCTACTCCCCCTCCTCGTCTAATATATCTATCTGTGTGAAATAGTTTAAATCCATTTATTTGATATTCAGCTAATAGTTCTTTATTTTCTACAATCATCCACGTTTCGGTAAGTGCAATAATATCTATTTTTTCTGTGCAGACAAGAGCATTTAATTCTTAATTTTATTTCTTAGACTTCTACTGTTAGTATAATATACCCTAAGTGAATTGTTATTTTGAGGCCCTTTTCTTTCCCTGATCATTTTGCCAATTCTTTTCTCCCACGAACATATACTTTTATTACCTCCTTCCTCCAAATCAATTCCCATACCTCTATCTTCTAACAGTTTAAACCCAAACAAACACCTCTAACCACTGGTTCCAACGAGTTCGCAACAGCAACAACCCCAGCCCTCGATAGATGCACCCCATCACGAGCATACATTTCATTTCTTCCATAGAAGTGTTCCCAGTTGTCTATGAAAGATATTGCATTTGATTTGCAATATTTTCCAGCTGGCAATTGACACCAAGTGCCCTTGACATCCATTCATTTCCCACTCCCTTTCTTGGAAGAATGCCACATATGATCGGGATTCCTCCCTTGCTCCTAACTAATTCAATGACTGTCCTGAATCTCTGTATTAGTTCCTCACTCCTAACTCGCCCAACATCATTACCCCCTGCACTAATACAAGTAATGGGTTTGTTCCCATTTCCCATCATAATATCATTCATGTTTCCAACAATATCACCAATTCCAGCTCCCGAATAGCAAACCTTTAATGTTACCCCTATCTCTGGCACAAAACGTTCTGTCTAAATACCTCACCTGGGAATCTCCCACAACCAAAATTCGCTTCGGTACCTCCTTAACTTTCTGAGCAACCTGAGGGGCCCGCGCTCTGCCGCTCTTCACTGATTTCCGTTCCGAGTGAACTGCAGGCTCACCACAGCACTCGTCCTCCAACACGGCAAATGAATTTGCTGTCCTTAGGGCGTCTGTACGCGGCCTTGTCAAGGTCTTCTTAAGACCCCTGTCCTTCACGACTCTCCACGATGAGGTCCCGTCAACACTGGTCTCCTCCTTCGTTTCGTCCCGAAGTCTCAGCCAACGTACCTCCTCCCACAGGGAATCCATCTCTGCTCTCAGAGCTCCAACCAAACTCACCAAATCGTTCACTAATCCTTCCATTATTGCAATAATAATGTTACTACAATCGGAATCGTTGTTATGTCCATTCATCCACTTGTAAACCTCTATCTTGTCACCCCCTAACTCTTCGCCTTTCCAGTGAATGAAATTTAAGCTTTGTTAATCTTTCTTCATATTAAAGATTTCTAATTTGGGGAATTAACTTAGTCATCCTACGCTGGACACGTTCAAGATAATTTATATCCATTCTATAGTACGGCGACCAAAACTGAACTGCATAATCTAAATGGGGCCTAACCAGAGCAAGATATAGCTGAAGAACCACACCAGGTGTCTTGTTACTAACGCTTCGATTAATAAATCCCAGTGTCCTATTTGCCTTATTACGAACATTCATGCATTGATCCTTTTCTTTTAAATTCTTACTTATCATAACTCCCAGATCCCTTTTGCAATTCGACTTCGCAATCTCAACACCATCTAGCTCGTATCTTGTAACTCTATCATCATTACGTAGCTTTAAAACATTACATTTATCAGCATTAAACTGCATCTGCCAGTCCTTTGACCATTTCAAAACCCTATTTAGATCAACTTGAAGTGATAGTGAGTCTTCTTCCGTGTTAATTTCCCTGCCGATTTTTGTATCATCGGCAAATTTGCAAATGTTGCTATTCAAACCTGAATCTAAATCATTGATATATATTATAAACAACAGAGGTCCAGGACAGAGCCCTGAGGCACTCCACTTACAACATTTTCCCACCCTGACTTAACCCCATTTACACTAACTCTCTGTTTCCTTGGGAATAGCCATGCCCTAATCCAACTTAATATAGCACCTCTAATACCATGAGCCTCTATTTTTTTAATCAGTCTTTCATGTGGCACCGTATCAAAAGCTTTGCTAAAGTCAAGGTACACGACATCACAATCCTTACCACAATCAACTACCTCAACTATGCTGGAATAAAAAGATAGCAAATTTGTTAAACATGAACGGCTATTTGTACAACCATGTTGCAACTCATTTATTAATTTGTGTTTTTCAAGATGAAGACGAATTTTATTTGCAATTATCGATTCAGTAACTTTCCCACAATAGACGTTAGGCTAATTGGTCGATAGTTTGAGGCAAGTGATCTATCTCCTTTCTTAAAAATTGGTATCACATTAGCAACTTTCCATAACTCTGGCACTCTGCCTAACTCTATTGATTTATTAAATATGGTAGACAGTGGGTCGCAAAGCTCCTCTTTGCATTCTTTAAGCACCATGGCAAACACTTCATCCGGCCCTGGGGATTTGTTTGGTTTGAGTTTAACCATTTGTTTAATTACATCCTCCCTGGTAACTGCTAAACTAGTCAACCTGTCCTCGTCCCCACCCACATAGACTTGTGCGGCTGAAGGCATATTGTTAAGTTCCTCTTTAGTAAATACAAATATAAAATATTTATTAAAAATACTACTCATCTCTTCATCACTATCTGTTATTTGACCTGTCTCAGTTTTTAATGGACGTATCCTTTCCCTTACTTTTGTCCGGTATAACTGGAAAAACCCTTTAGGATTTGTCTTTGCTTGCTCTGCTATGCGAACTTCATAGTTTCTTTTTGCTTTCCTTATCTCTTTTTTAGTATTTCTAACCAGTTGTACGAATTCCTGTTCTAACAGACTTCCCTATTCCTAATCCTTTTGTACCACGCTCTCTTTTTACCTGTAAGGTTCTTCAGATCCTTTGTTTTCCACTTTGGATCATTAGTATTCGATTTATTCAATTTATATGGTATACTACATTCCTCGGTTTTGGTTAGAATATTTTTAAATAGGTTATATTTTGAATCCACATCGAAAACCCCTTTTACGTCACCTATCGCTGGGTTCACGTCCTGCTTCAATACCGGCCCACATCCTATACCCAAGACTTTCCAATCTATTTGAACCAAAAAATTTCTTAGGCTATTGAAATCAGCTTTTCGAAAATCAGGCACTTTAACAGAATTTTCTCCTACAGATCTATTCCATTGAATGCTTGATTGAATACAAGAGCATTTAAATAGTTTTTTTATTTCTTAGACTTCTAGTGTTAGTGTAATATACCCTAAGTGAATTGTTATTTTGAGGCTCTTCTCTTTTCCTGATCATTTTGCCAATTCTTTTCTCCCACAAACACATACTTTTATTACCTCCTTCCTCCAAATCAATTCCCATACCACTATCTACTAACAGTTTAAACCCAAACAAACGCCTCTGACCACTGTTCCAACGAGTTCACAACAACAACAACCCCAGCTCTCGATAGATGCACCCCATCGCGAGCATACATTTCATTTCTTCCATAGAAGTGTCCCCAGTTGTCTAAGAAAGATATTGCATTTGATTTGCAATATCTTTCCAGCCGGCAATTGACACCAAGTGCCCTCGACATCCATTCATTTCCCACTCCCTTTCTTGGAAGAATGCCACATATGATCGGGATTCCTCCCTTGCTTTTAACTAATTCAATTGCTGTTTTATACCTCTGAATCAGTTCCTCACTTCTAACTCGACCAACATCATTTTCTCCCGCGCTAATGCAAATAACGGGATTGTTCTCATTTCCAGCCATAATATCATTCATGTGTTTTATAATATCACCAATAAAAAGCTCCGGGATAGCAAACCCTTAACCTGTTCCCTCTATCTCTAGCACAAAACGTTCTATCCAAATACCTTATCTGGGAATCTCCCACAACTAAAATTTGCTTAGGTACTTCCTTTACTCTCTGAGGGGCCTGCTCTTCGTTGCTTTCCCTTTTGCGTGATCCACAGTCTCACCATAGCACTCGTCCTCCAATACAGCAAATGAATTAGACGTTCTTAGGGCGTCTGTAGGCGGCTTTATCAAAGTCTTCTTAAGGTCCCTGTCCTTTACAACTTTCCAAGACGAGGTCTTTTTACTACTGGTCTATTCCTTCGTTCCTTCTTGTTGTTGTTTCAGCTGTCGTACCTCCTCCCGTAGAGTCCAACTCTGTCCTCAGAGCCCCAACCATACTCATCAGTTCCTTCACCGCCACTTCAATATTGTTATGATAATATCACTACACTCAGGAGCTCCGGCTAACACACCCTCTTACTACGACTGTCTGCGCCTGACTGACGGATTGGGTGGTTATAGATAGGAGCTGCCTCGTATGGGCCAATAGGCTTTGTGCTACCTTTGTTCTTATGTTCTCATTTTAGCTCTCAACTCAATATGGAGTTTCTGTGTGTGGCTCAGTATTGATTTCCTCGTCGAAACTACATTTCAAATTTTCCCTAACATGTATGGCTATTCCACTCTCCTCATCTAATATATCTATCTGTGTGAAATAGTTTAAATCTATTTTTTTGATATTCAGTTAATAGTTCTCTATTTTCTACAAATTTCTGTGTTTCTATTTTGAAATTTCAACTGTTTTCTGTACACTCAAGAGCATTTATATTGTTTACTTTGCTCCTTAAACTCCTACGGATCGTGTAATATACCTTAAGTGTATTATAAATTTCAGGCCCTTCCCCTTCCCTGTTCATTTTGCCAATTTATTTTCCCCCCATAAACTCATACTTCTATAACATCTATTCTCCATATCAATTCCCACACCACTATCTACTAACAATTTAAACCCAAACATACCCTTCAAACCACAGGTTTCAACGAGTTTGCAACAGCATCAACCCATCTATTTTCAATCGGCTTGATAATGGTCCAGGAAACGTCGTCGTCTCTTCTCTTTCTAGTGTGTGGTTGGTCAACCCTTTCATTTATTTTTACCTTTAATCTTTCCTTCTACTTATTTTTACCTTTCCTCTTATACTTACCTTTCCTCTTTCCTTCCACATATTTTTACCTTTCCTCTTATTCTTACGTTCCTCTTATTCTTACGTTCCTCTTATTCTCACCATCCTATTATTACCTTTCATTCCTCTTATTCTTACGTTCCTCTTATTCTCACCATCCTATTATTACCTTTCATCCTATTATTACCTTTCATCCTAATATTACATTTCATTTTATTATTACCTTTCATCCTATTATTACCTTTCATCCTATTATTATCTTTCATCCTGTTATTACTTTTCATCCTATGAATACCTTTCATACCTTTCATTGTCTTTCATTCTATTATTGCCTTTCATCTTCATCTTACATGTTTTCTCTTGCCTTCTCCCCCTCACCTCTCTCCTCACCTGACTCTTGTATATCAATGCCTACGTCTCATCCTTCACACCGTGGCAACTTGTAGGCAACGGAAAGGCAAACAAACAAAGAAGAACCGAAGAAAAGCCCAAAGAAACCAAACTAGAAGCCAACCAGAACTCAAGAGCAGCACCCAAACCAATGCCAAGGACCATATTCAAAACCAAAAACCAGTAGATGGTCCCACTTATGCATACATTGCCGCACTGGAAAAAGAATAATCCAGGATCAGATCTTAGAGCCAAGCCCGACATTAGAGGTAGATATAACATATCCACGGCTAATCCGGATATAATCACAAACCTCAGGAACACAGAACACCTAGTTGAACTGAAACCAGAAGAAAAAATACCCAAAATCATAGTTCAAAAATTCCCGGTCGAAGTTCATGCAAACAGACTCCTAGAATGCCCAAATGTCACAACGGCGGAAAGACGCAAGCACAACAATATAGAAACAAGACAGATTCTTGTAACAATAAAAGGACCTCACATCAACACTCAGAGTGTTGGGATCTATGGTCAATTCAGGCTGAGACTGTACAACCCAGAACCCATGCGCTGTTACAGATGCCAGCGCTTCGGCCACCACAAAGATGGCTGCAGAGGCCCGGAACGATGTGGTGTATGTAGCGAGCTCCACAATACCGACATATGCAAGAATCTGCACAAAGAAGGCAAACAAACGAAAGCAAAATGCCCGAACTGCGGGGATACACATCACGCCTGGAACAAACGATGTCCAGAAAGAGTAAAAAGAATACTAGCTTTCAGATCAACCCAACAACCCAAAGTTACAACTTCTAGACTCTAATCGACCAGACCCTCGGTAAAAATCCAGTGGTACACCCCTCGGCAAGTCCGAATAAATAAAGATCAGCAACAGTCTGACGCACCAAATCCTTCTAGTCTGAGCAAGGACAAGGCCTCCAACAACTGTAGGAAACAAAGAAGCACTACTCCACTAAGAAAAAGCAACAGAATAGATCAAGGCAGCGAAACGAACATACCTGCCGTTGCCTCCAAGACCTCCCAAGCAGAAATGATCCCTAAATCATCAAATGCCCCAGTAGCTGGATGTAGCAAAGACGCTTCAACCCAACCAAGAGTGTCCTCACCCACCAAGAAGAAAGTCTCCACTCCAGCCAAGAAGACACAAACCGTCGGGAAAACCAGTACAGTTAAACCATGGACTCAATGATTCCACTATAACGGAAAAATGGACAATCTCAAAATTATACAATGGAATATTCAAGGGTTCAAAAGCAAAGCACAAACACTCAGAGCAGTGCTTCTCAAGGATAGCATTGATATTGTTCTTCAAGAAACACTCACCAGGACTGGCAGAAATATCAATATCCTAGGATATCAAGGATTCCACTGCCCTATGGCACGGGAAGCTGAGCCGCATGGTGACCTGACCCCCAGGGGGATTCGCGGTGGAAATAACCGACGCGTTGTTCATAGCTGCGTATAATGAATCATCCTATAGTATTCAGTAAATTAGAGAAAATTAGCCTTTATTCATTTTGCATTAAAATTGTATTGTATAATAGTACTGGATACAATATCAAGAGTATTCTAATTATTGAGTTTAAGTCACCATCAGTGACGTCACGAATCGGATCTAACTTTTAAGGCGGAGTGACCGGCGGTCATAGGTCAGCAGGGTTGACATGTCTAATATTTCTCAAAGTTTAATAAACCATTTTTGTGATCGGGAACAGCTCTGCCGTTAGAGGCTTGTGTAATTTATTTCAGTAAAATAATTCAACCAGTCTGGATCAATTAAGTACAACCGAGTTTAATTGTTATAACTTAAACCTTGCTAGTAACTGGTAGAACTTTGACTAGGCGCAAGGATACAATGTTCTGTCCGGGGAGACGAGACAAGAAGGTGGCACCAGAGGCATTTCAATTCTAGTAAGAAATCATATCAATGCCACGGCAATCACAGACTTGCCCAACTGTGGCGAGAACGTCGAAATTATGGGAGTTAAGCTCACTATGAGGAACTCAACGCTGTCCATCTTCAATGTATACAAGAGCCAGAGAGAATATGACATGGATCTCTCAACAATCTTTGAAATAGCAGTCACAACACCTACTATCATCTCTGGCGACTTCAATGCTCATAGTGAATTACTACTTGATTCACCAAGAACCGACGCCAACGGAAGACATATTGAACACCATTTGGATGAAGTGCCAGAAATCAGTCTGCTTAATTCGACAGAACCAACCCACACTGGTGGGGGAAAGCTGGATCTCACGTTTGTTTCCACCAGTATTTATGAGTTGTGTCAGTGGATCATGTTCTGACTAGTTACCACTTTGCTACAAAAACAGTTATTGATATAGCACTACCTCCTAGACCTCCAGCTCCCGAGCCCGGATGTGACTTTATCAAGGCAGATTGGACGAAGTTTCAGGAAACTCTCGAAACTTGGCACCAAAACTACACTCCTGACAACACCGAAGAAATTGAAAAAAATTTAGTAAATATAATACATAGAGCAGCAAATCACACCATCCCCAAGAGGAAAACAATTACCCAACAACACAAGGACCATTGGTATTACTGTGATAGGATCAAAGAGCTACATAACAGACTAAATCGTGCACAAAAGAATTTCAGAAGATATAGAACCGAAGCTAATCTAGGACTTCTTAGAGCTGTCCGAGATCAGGTGCACGAAGAAACAACTAAAATCACAGGAGAAAAATGGCTCGAGTGGTATGCCAAGCTAAATCAGCATACGTCCTTGGGCGACATCTAGAGGCAGATCAACAAGGCCAAACGAAAATCGCCTCCTGCTCCCCCGCACCATGTTCATCCAGAGCAAGAAGCAGAAAGGCTAGCAAATCTATTTGCTTCAAGAGCCAGTTCCACTCAACTTCCTCAAGCAACTCTGACTCGCCAACAAAGACCTCAAGCAGCACGATGGAAAAAAATAGATGATGCTTTAGCCTTACCTGACGAACTAGACCAACCTTTCAATGTGAAAGAACCCAGAAGTGCTACAAAGAAAACTAAAAATACAGCACCAGGCGAGGACAAAATCACTTACAACATGCTTGCCAAGCTAGGAGAAAAGGGTGAAGAAGCCTTCTTGAATCTCATCAACAGAGTATGGGTGACAAGAACCCAACCACTCTCTTGGAATAGTGCAATTATAGTTCCCATTCCAAAACCTAAAGACCCAGGGACTCCAAGACCCATCTCATTAACAAGCTGTCTGGCCAAAACTGCAGAAAGAAAGTTTACCAAAACTGCCCTTAATCGAATTGAATGGAAAGCCAATCCACTACACCAAAATATGTTTGCTTACAGAAAAGGTGTTGGAACCACAGAATGCCTTACCTCCCTCCTGGATAAAATCAATGACAAACCTGGAATCCTTATTTTTCTAGACCTTGAAAAAGCCTTCGAGTTAGCCAGTGCTCTAGCAACACTGTGCTGCCTTGTGGATAAGGAAATCAGAGAACACGTTCTTGATTTTGCCAAAGGAAGCCTGCTTAACCGAGAAGCTAAAGTCAAATTCCAAGGAAAAACATCGACCTCAAAGAGGCTGGAAAATGGAACTCCGCAGGGATGAATACTGTGGTGTTTGTGTGTTACTGAGGAAGTCTTGGTTGTAGGGTTGATGTAAAGTCATTGCTTGGTTACTGACTTTAATACTTAATATGATTACATGACTAGTAGCTACCAAGCTTGGCGGGCGTCCTGTACGCTCTCTTGTTTACCTCCTCTCTCTCTCTGGCGTCTCAGCCGCCGCACATAGAAAACGGATGGTACCATTTTCTGTGAACATGACATCCCTCCTTTTCTTTAAAAAGAATGAATACAGGATGTCTACCATGCTTGTAGCACAAAGCAAAGTTATTGACACAAAGTAAGTTATTAACATATCAAGAGATACTGCATACATTTAACATTAATTAAACACACAAAGAATTTAAACAACTTAATCTTTTCCACAAAGGATTTCAATGTTAAAAATACATATGCAATGTTAAACATGAAAGAAACTGTAATACAAAGTTACAAAATATTGAATGAGATATCTGCATTATTCAAACAATATTAAATTTAGTTTAGCACAATAAGTAAATACTTTTCATTACATAGGAACACAATTAATCATCAAATCGTGTAGGGCGTTTAACATGACGTTTAGGACGAGAGTCCCCTAATACAATAATATCCCTTGATGAATTGTTTGTCGGGTTATAACTATTTTTTTCTTTTTCTTTTGCACGACTTTGCACTTCATCATTTTCTACACTAGTTGGAATCACTTTAAAATAAGCCATATTACGTGTTATACTATGATCTCTATTACTAGCTGTTACCATAGTTCCTTTTACACTAATCACTTTATATGGTTTTGTATCATACGGCATATCTAACTTTCCCTCTTTTTTCTTTTTAACGAGAACAGTGTCACCAACCTTTATGAACTGTTCCTTTGCACGATGATCATGAGCAATTTTCATTTTGCCCTTGGCTAGTGCATCCTTCTGAGCGAGACGTTTATCCGTTACCTCGGCTGGCATGACGGGTAGTGCGATTCTCATAGGACGTCCAAATAAAAGTTCGCCAGGCGACTTGCCCAGTGTTCCATGTGGTGTTGCACGGTAGTTCCTGAGAAAAGCATACATAGCTTGTTTCCAGGATCGTCCTTCGGCATGAGCACAGCGTACCGCTTTCATGAGAGGTTGCATGAATCTCTCAGCTTCTCCATTTGCTTGAGGATGTAGTGGCATCACACGGCGGTGTTTGAATCCAATATGCTCAGAGAAGTTGACGAAGTCTTGTCCATTGAATGGCGGTCCATTGTCTGTCTTGACAACTTCAGGAATGCCAAAGTTTGAAAAGATCTTGTCGAGTTTCGGGATGACAGCCTTTGCAGATGTAGAAGTGATGATTTCTACTTCTGGATAACGTGAGTGATCATCAATGACTACCATCAAGTACTCTCCAGTTGGTAGTGGTCCGCAGAAGTCCATCGATACTTCCGTCCATGGTGCAGCAGGTAGTGGTGAAGGTTGTAGAGGTGTTGGTCTTGAAGTATCCACTGCAGCTTGGCAAGGGACACAGGCATCATGCATATCCTTTGCTTGACGATCAATGCCAGGAAACCACACATTTTCTCGTAGCAGCTGTTTCGTCCTAACAAGACCTTGGTGTCCTTGATGTGCAAGCTTCAGAGCACGTTGCTGGAGAACAGCTGGAATCACGATACGAGTACCTCGCAGCACAGTGTCGCGTTGTTGCGTAACACTTAATTCTGTCTGGATGCGTTCAAGTGCTTTGAATGCATCTTGGTCAACTCCTGAGGGTGGGATGCGTGGAAACTTTTTCTTAGTCAATGCATCCACTGTTGCTTGCAGAGTTGGGTCCTCTAGGGTTGCAGTACGGATTTCATCAGGAGTAAGAGCCTTAGGGACTGCATCACAGGTTACAGAGTGTACATATTCCTCGGCAACTTGCTGATGCTTGGTGATGGTGAAACTGTTTGCAGGATGTCGACTGATGTAATCAGCGGGATTGCCTGCACCCGGCTTGTATTTCACCGTAAAGTTGTATGGTTGCAGACGAAGAGCCCATCTCTCAATGCGAGCTGGTGGTTTGGACTTTGGATTATTGAAGATGGTCTCCAACGGTTTGTGGTCAGTGACCATCGTGGTGAAGGGCGCACCAAGCAGATACACATTGAAGTGTTCACAGCCCCATACAAGAGCAAGAGCTTCCTTCTCTGTCTGACTGTATCGTTGCTCAACATCTGTGAGAGAACGGCTGGCGTAGGCAATTACTACTCTGGAATCTGGTTGACCAGGTTTGTGTTGGGCTAAAACAGCACCTAATCCAACAGGACTAGCATCCACCGTTAACTCAGTGTCCATTGATGGATCAATGTATGCAGCAGTCGCATTCTCTACTAGTGCATCTTTCACAGCATCAAATGCATTTTGCTCGATATCGCTCCAGTACCATGATGCATTTTTCTTCAGGAGCTCACGTAGAGGCTTCGTAATGGTAGCAAAATCTGGAATGAAGCGAGAACAGTAGTTTGCCATTCCCAGAAAACTATGTACTTCAGTGGACGTTGAAGGAGGTGCAGCATTCTTGATATCTGCAACTTTCTTAGGATCTGGAGACAGACCTTTGTCACTAAGTACATGTCCAAAGAATTCAATTTTATGTTGATTGAACTCACACTTTGCTCGGCTTAACGTCAGATTCTTTTCTCGTAAGCGTTGCAATGTTGCACGAAGAGCTTTGTCGTGTTCAGCTTGGGTACGGCCATAAACAATGATGTCATCAGACATGTTGTCAGCATTAGGTATATCTTGCAATACCTGGCTGATGATGTGCTGGAATACCTCGGCAGCACTGTTGATACCAAAACTCAGGCGCTTGTACCTATACAGACCTCGATGTGTCGTAAACGTTGTGATGAAGCGACTCTCATCATCAAGTTCAAGCTGATGATAGCCCTTGTTTAAATCTAACTTGCTGAATATAGTTGCACCATTCAAGCGGTAGATCATATCATCTACAGTCGGTGTAGGATGGCGTTCACGCATTATTGCCTTGTTGGGAACACGCATGTCCACACAAATGCGTATCTCATCTGGATTCTTCGGCTTTGGTGGAGTGACAATTGGGCTTACCCATGGTGTTGGGCCTGTTACTGGTTCAATGATATCTAGTTCCATCAGCCTATCCAGTTCGGCATCGACTTTCTTGCGAGTATGGTATGGTTGTCGGCGATGTGGTTGGGCAACTGGAATTACATCTGGGTTGATATGCAGATGTACTTTGCTATCAGTATAACAACCTATGGATTTAAATCGATCAGAAAATTCAGCAACAATACCATCAACATTGTTTGCAGATTCCACTGCTACAGCATTAGAAAGCTGAAGTAGCCCCAATTTGGTTGAAGTCTTGTAACTGAGTAAAGACTCCTTTGCATTCCTAACAACATGGAATGTAGTAATGAGCATTGCATTTTTTTACTTAATCTCTGCAGTGAAAGTTCCAATCACTGGCAAGGCTACCTTTGAAGCATAGGCAGTGGCTTTGCCATTATAGTTCTCAAACTTTGGGAACTGTTTTTTAAATTTTTCATAGTGGCACTCAGCAATGGTGTCAATGTTTGATCCAGTGTCAATGAGAACCTTGAGACAAATACCAGCAATGTATACACATGTCTCTGGGTTGTTTGGAAGATCATTCCATTCTGTGATTGCTTGTACTCCATAAGTATAATCACATTCACTGTCATCTGAGACTGGTTGTAATGAAATGTTGTCTTGTACATTATTAACATTCTGGATATGAGGTGCAATATTGTGTTTACCACCTCGACCCCTATGACCTGATCCTCGTACAGTGTTTTTATTCATTGACTGTGGTTTCTTTAGTGCAGAACGACACATAGCACCAAAATGACCTAGTTTTCCACACTCATAGCACTTCTTACCTTGAGCAGGACAAACATTATCTTGGTGTGGGTAGTCTCCTTCACAATTGTAACATTTATTGTTGACACCCTCTGATGTGGGTCGTTGTGACTGCTTGAGCAATGTTCCTTGACCCCAGTTGTGACGTGGTTCTCGGCTAAATTTACTGTTAGGTTTGGCATATCTTCTTTGATTACGATGTCCTCCCTGAACCTAACGTACCTCATCACTGTTAGTAACAGTGGCAGCACCGTTATTGGCACTGCACTCCATGACACGAGCATCACGTGCAGCATCTTCCATTCGACGAGCAATATCCAGTATCTTGGTAAGAGAACTTTCATCATCAACAAGTTCTAGAGCTCTTCGACGGAGACGTGTAGATGTGCATGTTTCAATTATTTGCTGTTTGATTTCTTTGTCAACATCAGCAAACTCACAATGGGCTGCTAAACCCTGCAGACGTGTTTGGTATTGATCCACAGTTTCATTAGAGAGTTGTTTTGCTCTCCTGAAATGCATAATTTCCATTGCAGTATTTTGCCTTGGTTTGAAATGCTCTGTTAGTTTGGCTTTGGCAGTGTCATAATCTTTGGCACCACCAGTGTCTTTCAGTGTGTCAAAGATGTCACAAACTCTATCACCTGCATAATGAAGTAGAAAGGCACGCTTTCTTTCAGCACTTTTGATGTCAGAAACTATCAACAAATTTTCAAACCTTTTAAGCCATTTGACCCACCTCTGTGACAGGTTTGTCTGGTCACAGTCAGGATCCAATGCAGGAAACTGAGGTATATTTGCCATTTTTACTGAATAAATGTAACTTATCACTTAAATGTTCCTCAGAATATTAAACACTTACTGCACTGAATATGTTAGTCAAGAATTCACTGTAATTACTTTAATTTTGCAAAGCACACAAGCATTTTAATGCAAAAGTTCACAACAGTGCACAATATAGCAGCAACTGACTTCTTACCTAGCCCTTGTGTACATGTGTTGTTCCTACTCACAGCAGCAGCACAGCAGTTGGCACAGCAGCAGTTGGTACAGCAGCAGTTGGTACAGCAGTTGGTGCAGCAGTTGGTGCAGCAGTTGGTACAGCAGTCAGTTCAGTGTGATGAATTTTGTAGCACGAAGCGTCGTTTCGTAACCAAAACATCAGGTTTTGTACACATCAAAGCGTCGTTTCGTAAACAACGTCGGCAGATTCCTCAGTACACAGTTTCTTCAGCACAGCTTGGGTAGCACACAGCTTGGGTAGCACACAGCATCGGTTAGCACACAGCATCGTTTAGCACACAGCATTGGTTAGCACACAGCATCGGTTAGCATACAGCATCGGGTATGGCGCTCACAGCTTCTCTTCCTCCTCCAGGCAGCATGCTTCTCCCTTGTGTTTGAAACTGAACAAATACCTGCGTTCACAGTTCATCCCCGTCGCCAATGTGGTGTTTGTGTGTTACTGAGGAAGTCTTGGTTGTAGGGTTGATGTAAAGTCATTGCTTGGTTACTGACTTTAATACTTAATATGATTACATGACTAGTAGCTACCAAGCTTGGCGGACGTCCTGTACGCTCTCTTGTTTACCTCCTCTCTCTCTCTGGCGTCTCAGCCGCCGCACATAGAAAACGGATGGTACCATTTTCTGTGAACATGACAAATACTAAGCCCCTAACTCTTCAACTGTTTCATGGAACAATTCATGAAGCTCAAACTACCAAAAGCCATACTTCTTAACTATGCAGACGACTTTGTGGTCATCATCAATGGCAAAGGTGCAAGGAACCACGCACAAAAATGCCTAGATATTATTAGCAGGGAAGCGGAACGTGTAGCAGTGAAAATAAAAAACAATAAAACAAAAGCTATGACCGTTAAAATGAGAACTCAATACATCAGACTGGCAATACAGAGACAAGAAATTGAGTGGGTTACCTCTTTTAAATACCTAGGAGTCATAATAGACAACCAGTTGAAATTCACTCAAGAAATTGAATATCTTCGGCAACGCTGTAAAGACAGAAACTCAGCTTTGCGCTCTCTGACCAGTCTTAGAGAGGGTGCATCTCTACCAGTACTCAAAATGTACTACGTTTAAGCAGTTAGGTCACTTATCGACTATGCTGCCCCTGCTCTTACAGCCCTCAGTGATAACCAATGGGAGAAACTGGAAGTGTTTCAAAATTATGCTCTGAGAACAATGCTGGGAGCACCTATATGGACGCGTAGGGAGAACCTTAGAATGGAAACAAATTTACCAGCATTAGAAGACAGGATGAAACAAAGGATAGCCACCATAATAGGAAAATTTACTGGAACAACCGCCAGACTGTCAATGAAAGACAGCATGCAGAGAACCTTTCAGAAAAAACCTACAGTATAGAACAAGCTCATGGATGGATAATGTGGTCAAGATTTTAGAGAAAATGGACCTAAAATGGACCATTAAAAACATAGGGGAAGATAGATCATATCAACACTTTCGACAGCCTCCTCCATGGAAAGAATCGAATCTAAAGATAATCATTGAAAGATTACCAGTTAAAAAATCAGCATGTGACCCGCAGAGGCTCAAGGAAGTAACAGAACAACAAATGGAAACTATCTCTAGACCCACAACGACTCACATCTTCACAGACGGATCAGTTGATCAAGAAAAAGGATTTGCTGGGGCAGCAGTTTACACTACCAACCATGAAGCTTACTGGTGCATGAATAGTGGGTGCTCAACATCGCAAACAGAATTATATGCCCTGAAGGAGGCAATAAACTATACAATTGAGAAAAATTTACATGATGCCATCATTCATACACTTTTAGTCTTCGCTCCAGGCATTGTTATCCAGTCAGCACAGAGATAATATACAACTCCTCACAGAAATTGAACATATAGGAAAAGAAGCCCATAATCGAGGGCTGTCAATCACCATAAACTGGATACCAAGTCAAATTGGCATAGATGGTAATGAAAAGGCAGACTCACTAGCAAAAACTGCCACTGCTCTACCTGTTGTACGGGTTCAAATACCTCCAAGTTTCTCACAGATAAAGGAGCAAGTCAAGAAGAAAATATTCTCGACTATCAAAAGTCGCCACAGAGCCAAAGTAGCGGAAGGAAGATCCACTGCGATATGGTACGAACAAGCCACTGGTTACTCCTCTGTCAAGCCTGGCAAAAAGATATCCAGAGATATTGCAGTAGCCATACACAGACTCGGACTTGGTTACAAATGCTGCTGGGAGGTAATGAACCCAATAGTTAAAGAGTGTCATATCTGCGAAACTGATGCAGAGGCGCTACTATTGCACTACTTACTGGAATATGAAGCTACTGAAGCCCTGCGCCTCTAACTGAATATTAATGCAACGACAGCAGCTGCATTAGATGCACATTCCACCGCGACTACAATGATTAGAAAAGCCGTTGAGGAATGGGACTCATTAGTGAGCATTCTGCATCTACATCCGCCACCAAGATAATGTTAATATTATTATTAACATCGGGCTAAAACAGAAGCGATAAATAAGCAGGGAAAAAGGAGAAATCCCCTCCTCCATTTTAAACTTAGACCCAAATATCCCAGAAACAAGGTTATCGCGTATAACCAAACTCATCTACGGGCTCATTATAGCCCGTGCTACATGGACACTTCGTTCTGAGTAGCTAAATCTGAAACAACAACAACATTCCTTCACAATGTAATGGTAAGAGTTCATGTCGGGCTATATCATTCAATGTGTGATTTGACTATCATATTCAGGAACGTTATTGTTCCTCATCGTCTCCACAGGCAGTCTTGTGCAGGACAGCGGCCTCCTGCGGACCCTGATGCTCATACTTCCAGTTATACACTTGTCGGTATAAGACAGTTTGTGAGTATATTACAGAAATCAACATGAAGTCTTGCGTTTCACTAAACTCTGCTCGCCTTGATCACCTTACGTTCCAGATGGAATACATCGGCAAGGGCGTTGATGGGGTTGTGGGGCCCATTCCCTGGCTCGGCGGACATGCCATCTTGAAGAGGATTAGGCATGCCTCTGAGAAGGCCTTCGAAATAGAGCTGTTTATTTTGAAAAGATTAGATGGTGCTGGAGGCGCTCCCAAGGTCCTGGGAGTGTGCTATAACCCAAGAGCCATTGTGATGTCTTTCCGGGGCGAGATGCCACTCTTTGAAGCCCTCTAGAGTAACCAACCGGACTGGTACCTGGTCTTTATTGTGTTGAAGGTTGGCCAGCGCCTGCGCGAGGTCCACAAGCGGGGAGTTATACATGGTGACATTCACACCTCTAATGTCATGGTCACCCTCTCTCCTGACTTCTGTACGACACCTGATGTATTTCTTATTGGAAGTGTAATTATTGACTTCGGACTGTCGACGTTAAACCCAAAGGCCTTGGCGGATGTGGGTGATACGCAGATGATAAGGAAGGACTTCACCCTAGATGTGAAGCAGCTGGGGAAAATGCTCTTAAACATCTTTATTATTACGCAGAGGACGAAACGCAGAAGTATACAGCCGTCTGTAAGAAGTGTAATTGAGATGGCAATGCCACATAAGGGGGAGTCAGCTGCTCTTGACGATGTTCTCCAGAAACTGAACTCTGTACTTACTAACGACTTCAAAATTAACCTCCCTAGTACCCCGTCAGCCCTGCTCCAGACGATGCCCCTCAGCAATGCTCCGGACGGTGCTCCCCTCAGCCATGCTCCGGACGGTGCCCCTGCTACGGACAGTGCCCTGCTCCGCACCATGCCCAGCCGCGTCTTCCTCCAAGCTTCTACTACTCCAAGTATGACAGTATTTCTTTCTACTCAAGTATGAAGGTCCAGAAAGACCTTTCCACACACTAGTTATCTTATAGTGAATTGTAAAATTGTTTTAACCTGTTTGTAATAATGTTTATGTATAATAAAAGTATTATTTTTAATAAAGAGTAAACTGAGTTAAATCATAGTGTCTTACTATAATGTAAGTGGAGTGGGTTGATGAGACCATGGGACTTGTTTATCATAAACAAAGACATTGATATTGTTTATCATAAACAAAAATATGATGGGGAATTGATTCAGATGCCATGTAAGCGCTACAAGGCGAGAGAGTATGGAAATTACAGTAGTTTAAAGGGCTCCAAAGACCGTGCATTTTGCTTTTCCCCACGCATGGGCATTGGGGTCAGAGGGGTATCCATTCTTGTTTTCGATGCACGGTCATTGGAGCAAGGGGTTTTAGTTTTTTTTTTCAAAACATCCAGCAATAGCTCATGGGTGTTTTAAAAATTTTACGTATCATTTATCAAACTGCTTTCTTTCATCACATGCAATTTTGCTAAACAGAATAGAAAGGTACGCTCCAAAGTCCTGCCATTTCGCTCAAGGGGATTAAAAGGCCGCATCTCGTCGCACCCAAATATCGTCACCTCTGTGACCTTGCAAAGACATCGCTAATGGTCAGTGACGTCAGTCAATCAACCTCTCCCCTGAATAAGTCCGTTTTTTGGTACAGCATATTAAAACCCTTTTTCTTAATGTTTCCCATTTTCAAAGTTCATTTTCTAGATAAGATTGCTTATTATGCATAAGAAATGAAATTGCAGAAGGCCTTTTGCTGGATCTCCTATTTACTTCCAATCTATGTTAACCAAAACATCAACTAACGCTATTAAACTGCAGTAGGTCTATTCCCTATTAATATCCCCTTTCAACAATAACATTCCATTAATATTTGGAAGAACATTAGAATAAAGGTAACTGTATTGGCCCATATGAGGCAGCTGCTATCTATAACCACCCAATCCCACTCATATACATGTCCAACCAATGCTTGTAACAATCGAGGGACCCCACCTCCACCACGTTACGCAGTAATTGGTTTCACAAATCAACAACCCTGTTACCAAACCAGTATATACCCAAGTCTTTCCTAAATCTAAACATATCCAATTGATACCCATTGTTTCGTGTTCTGTCTTGTGTTGATACTTTTAATACCCTATTAATATCCCCTTTGTTATGTCCATTCATACACTTGTAAACCTCTATTATGTCACCCTTAACTCTTCGCCTTTCCAGTGAATGCAATTTAAGCTTTGTTAATCTTTCTTCATATGAAAGATTTCTAATTTGGGGAATTAACTTTATCATCCTACGCTGGACAAGTTCAAGGGAATTTATGTCCAATCTACAGTACAGCGACCAAAACTGAACTGCATAATCTAAATGGGGCCTAACCAGAGCAAGATATAGCTGAAGAACCACACCAGGTGTCTTGTTACTAACACTTCGATTAATAGCTTTTGCTACTAGAGCTGAGGAATGTGGCCTCCTTATCTCTGTACAGAAAACTCGTGCCCTCCTTCCATGTGGTATTCCACCAGCCAATTATCATATAGATGGACGAGCACTTGAGAACTGCGAGTCTTACAGATACCTTGGTGTCCCCATTAACGACCCTGGGTACCTTTCTTCTCTCACGAGGAGACTTTGGGAGAGATTAATGCCCTTGCGGGTCCTTTTTGGTGTCAATCATGGACTTAACGTGAGACTTGCTAGAATGTTTTATGTATCATTTATACGCTCTGTGACTACAATGCTCTACATCTCACACTGTATACTGACAAAGAGCTGAAATCTCTTGAAACCTTGCAAAATGAAGCTTTCCATGTCATCCTTGGGGCTCCAAAGTCCACGAGAATGGTTAATATGAGAGCAGAGTTAAATTTACCTACCACAAGTGAGAGAATTTTGTCTATTAGCACAGTTTTCGGCGTGAAGGCATTGAGTAGATCTAGACAACACATGAAGTTTCGAGGTAAACTTTCTAATTTTTAATAATACTTCTTCTATAGAAGTAGAACGAAATCTGATTATGTATATTGGTTCTACAAGGTAGCCAACTCCATCAAAATATTAAATATGTACCCAACTCATCTAATGATTAATCAACCAATTACTCCATGGGATAACTGGGATCTATCAGTTGATTTTGTAAATGCGCCCAAGAAAGATAGTGTGCACACTACATTATTAAAACAGCTAACACTGAAAAGCATTACTGAAAGTACTCAGAGTATGGGTAACGATGTGTATCAGTTATACCGACGGCTCTGTAGAAAAAGTGGACGATGTACCGGATGTGCATGTAACATATTTGAATAATCTTCTCTCGCACATACAGCAATGAACTGGGCATGTACAACTCAAACCGAACTTGCAGGCACTGAATTTTTAAAAGACAAAGGCAGTGAACTTATATACTGTGACTCGCAGAGTGCACTCCTGGCATTGAAAGCACATTGAAAGCATTCAAAGTGACACCCAGAAAATAGTCAGTGATATTCGAATGAATGTTTTAGCTGCTAAAGAAAACAAATTTGAAATTAAATTCCTATGGATACCACCACATGTTGGCATCTCAAGGCATGACACTGTTGCTATGGAAAAGATTGAGATTGATTCAACAAAAGATTGTTGAATGGGGAAAAGATTGAGATCGTAGGTCAAGGTACAGTTAATTTTGAGATTGATGGGGAATTGCAGCCTCACACATGTACAATCGTAGAGAACCTTGATTTTCCTGGTCACATCTTAATGGGAACTGATTTTCTGTAGCGATTTGATTATTCCTTGTCTGCTCAAAAAGGGGCTAGGAACTGCAGGTTGCAGTTGGGACAGACTTCCTACCCAGTGGAGATGATCGACCATCCCCCAGTTGTAGCTTTAACTAAGAGGAAGCAGAAATATAATGCGCACTATCCAAAATTAATTTTTAAGTCTCTTCCAGACACAGTTAAGAGGTCATGCGCATTGCATGCATTGACCAAACAGAGTTGCCCACCACATTCTGTTAAATTTATTAAAGTAGCCGTGGGACGTCACATACAACCAGGTACCACCCTTCAGGTGGCTGGGAGATATGACAGCTCATTAATTCCTCATCACTTAATTGTAGTGCTCGATAAAGGTGCACTCATTCCAGTTGTCAACCTTTCACATAAGACTTTTCGCTTCAGGGCAGGTGATAGGGTATCTCAGGGAACCATGGTTGAGGACACAGAAATCTTTCACCATGAGTCAGTTGAGACGCCAACCGTCACTGCACAATGTAGTGCATTGCACATGTTAGATACGAGAACTCCATCCAAAGTACAATACGTGACGAGAAATGTTGCACAGAATGTAGAAGAAGTAGAAAAATTAATTTCAGCACTTGATTTGCAACAGGTTACACAGGCGGATAGGAAGGCACTGAGAGGAGTGTTGCGGAAATTCCCGAAATTATTTGTGACAGAGGATGACCAGATTGGTCTCCTTGATAAGATCGAGCACACTATTCCAACTGGTGATCATTTGCCTGTGTACACGAAACAGTGGAGGTTGCCGGAACAAGCGAAGAACGTTATCAGGGACGAGTGCCAGAAAATGTTGAGACAGGGCGTGATAGAGCCTAGTACGTCACCGTGGCTCTCTCCTGTTGTGCTAGTTCGGAAACCGGACGGTAGTTATCGTTTCTGTGTTGACTACCGGAAGATGAACGAATTAACTAAGGGTGATGTGTATCCGTTGCCCCGAATACAGGAGATAATAGATCAATTTGGTGCTGCTAAGTATTTCTCAACTCTTGACGCGAAATCGGCGTATTGGGCGATTCCGGTGGCAGAACAGGATAGGGAAAAAACAGCATTCTCAGATGGTAGGCACACTTATCAATTCCGTAGGATGCCGTTTGGTTTGAAGATAGCGCCCTCTTCGTTTCAGAGGGCCATCAACTTCATCCTTAGTCCGGTCCTGGGTAGGCATTCTTTGGCGTACCTGGATGATGTTGTGATATATTCCAGGACGTTTGAGGAACACCTACGGGACTTGACTGAGATTTTGAAGTTGTTAGATCAGGCAGGTTTCAGGCTGAATGTTCAGAAGTGTACCCTGATGGCTCAGAAATTAAAATTTCTGGGGTTCCAGGTGTGCCCAGACGGTATCCGACCTGACCCAGATTCTTGCCGCACCATTGCTGACATGCCTACTCCAAGGACAGCAAAGGACGTGCGTAGGTTTTTCGGGGGCGGTCGGATATTTTTGTCGTCATATTGAAGGTTTCGCTGGCATTTCAGCACCCCTGACTGATTTGACAAAGAAAAATGCGAAGTTTGTATGGAAATTTGAGCATGACGAGGCCAATCGCAAACTGAAAGACCAACTAATCACGACACCGGTATTGGCTATTCCTGATTTTGAGAAGAGTGAGAGGTGCACACTGACGCCAGCGGTATTGCTATTGGCGGGTGCTTAATTCAGCGAGATGCAGATAATTTTCCCCATCCAGTAGCCTATTTCAGTAGGAAGGTCAAGGGACCTGAAGTTCGTTATTCAGCTACGGATCGGGAGGCACTGGCAGTAGTAGAATCAGTTAGGTATTTCGAGCCTTACCTATTTAAGCGGCACTTTGTAATCTACACAGACCATCGAGCGTTGACACACATATTTAAAAAGCGAACAAACTGCCCACGAATGTCACGCTGGTCTCACGAACTTTCGGCCCACTCATTCCAGATTTTGTACAAGCCTGGTCCTGCACATGTTTTGCCAGATACGCTAAGTAGAAACATAGCGGCAGTTCAAGTTAACGAAAATATTGAAACCATTCCATCAGATAAAATGAGCGAATACCAGATGAGCGAGCCTAGATGGAAAGAAATTATTGAGTATTTAGAGGGAGGAAAATACCCGAAAAAGAAAAAGAATTTACCTATTCATGATTTTGAAGTGAAACAGGGGGTCCTGTATTATGTTAATAGCCAGAATGATAGGGCAGTATTTCAACTAGTTATTCCGGACGCGTTGCGGTCATCAGCATTAAAGCTTGCGCATGCTTCTAAAATTGCAGGGCATCCGGGGGTCTTTAAAACCCACTTAAAAGCAAAGTTTCTATTTTATTTTCCAGGATTACTTTCTGAAGTAATCAATTTCGTGAAGTCGTGCCCTCGTTGCCAGAGGAGGAAAGGCACCCTTAAGGTACAAGCCCCACTTCAGGAATTTCCTGAAATTCGTGAGCCTTTAGATCGTGTGGGGGCCGATTTGATTGATTTACATCACAATCATTCAGGTAACAGATACGTGTCGGTGCTAGTTAACCATCTGTCTAGGTACACTACACTAGTTGCATTACCTCGGAAGGATTCTCGTACGGTTGCAGATGCGTTCTTGCGTAGGTTCGTTACTGTATTCGGACCTCCTAAAGTTTTAGTCTCTGACCGGGGTCAAGAATTCAATGGGAATATATTTAGAGAAGTTTGTAAGATTTTAGAGACAACTTTGGCTTTTACAACAGCCTACCACCCACAAGCAAACGGAATGACGGAACGGACTGCAGCAGGTAGCAATGTGATGCTATCTGCGCATCAAACTCAACATTAATCCAACGACAGCAGCTGCATTAGATGCACATTCCACTGCGACTACAATGATTAGAAAAGCAGTTGAGGAATGGGACTCACTAGTGAGCATTCTGCATCTACGTCCGCCTCCAAGATAATGTTAATAAAACAAGACTAAAACCAGTGCACTAAAACATTTGCGATAAATAAACATAAAAAAAGGAGGAATCCCCCCTTCCATTTTAAACTTAGACCCAAATATCACAGAAACAAGGTTATCGCGAATAACCGAACTCAATTACGGGCTCACCATAGCCCGTGCTACATGGACACTTTGTTCTGAGTAGCTAAATCTGAAACAACAGCAACAACATAGGTAGGAGCAAGGGAGGAATCCCGATCATATGAGTTGGAAATGAATGGTTGTCGAGGGCACTTGGTGTCAATTGACGGCTGGAAAGATATTGTTAATCAAATGCAATATCTTTCATAGATAACTGGGAACACTTCTATAGAAGAAATGAAATGTATGCTCTGGATGGGATGCATCTATCGAGGGCTTGGGTTGTTGTTGTTGCGAACTCGTTGGAACCAGTGGTTGGAGGCGTTTGTTTGGGTTTAAACTGTTAGCAGATAGTGGTATGAGAATTGAAAAGGATGAAGAAGATATCTGTATGGAAGAAATAGGCATTATTGCACTTACCGAAACGTGGATGAATGTAGAAAATAGAGAACTATTAGCTGAATATCAAATAAATGGATTTAAACTATTTCACACAGATAGATATATTAGACGAGGAGGAAGAGTAGCCATATATGTTAGGGACAATTTGAAATGTAGTCTCAAAGAGGGAATCAAAACTGAGCCACATACAGAAACTATTTAGATAGAAATAAACGAAAAAGCAAATAATATTATAATAGGAGTTATAAATAGGCCACCAAATTTAGACAGAATGGAAGCAAAGCTTCTATCTTGAGATGATTTCGGGGCTTTTTAGTGTCCCCGCGGCCCGGTCCTCGACCAGGCCTCCACCCCCAGGAAGCAGCCCGTGACAGCTGACTAACACCCAGGTACCTATTTACTGCTTGGTAACAGGGGCATTCAGGGTGAAAGAAACTTTTTCCCATTTGTTTCTGCCTCGTGCGGGAATCGAACCCGCGCCACAGAATTACGAGTCCTGCGCGCTATCCACCAGGCTACGAGGCCCCCGATACCTATGGGATGAAATATCTAGAACATCTAGGTCTAAAAGTATTTATGTCATGGGTGACTTTAATTTTAGTGGAATAAACTGGGTGAACAAAACAGGGAATAATAAAGCAGAAAATTTTCTAGAATTAATTGATGATTGCTTTCTTACCCAACATTTTAGAGAACAAACGCGGGGTAATAATATTTTAGATTTAGTGTTAACTAACAGGGAAACACAAATAAAGGACATGAAAGTAGGGAGATCATAAAGAAATCAGATTTAGCATTCAATGGAATAGATCTGTAGGAGAAAATTCTGTTAAAGTGCCTGATTTTCGAAAAACTGATTTCAATATCCTAAGAAATTTTTTGGGTCAAATAGATTTGAATGTCTTGTGGATGGGGTGTGGGCTAGACGTGAACCCAGCGACATGTGACGTAAAAGGGGATTTCGATGTGGATTCCAAATATAACCTATTTTAAAAAAATTCTAACCAAAGCCCGGGAATGTGGTATACCATATAAATTGAATAGATCGAATACTAATGATCCAAAGTGGATAACAAATGATCTGAAGAACCTTATAGTTAAAAAGAGAGCGTGGTACTAAAGGATTAAGAATGGGGAAGTTAGTTTAGAACAGGAATTCGTACAACTGGTTAGAAATGTTAAAAAAGAGATAAGGAATGCAAAAAGAAACTACGAAGTTCGCATAGCAGGGCAAGCGAAGACAAATTCTAAAGTTTTTTTTCAGTTATATCGAACTAAGACTAGGGAAAGGATAGGTCCATTAAAACTGAGACAGGTCAAATAACGGATAATGACGAGGAGGTGCGTAGTATTTTTAATAAATATTTTATATCTGTATTTACCAAAGAGGACCTAAACAATATGCCTTCAGCCGAACAAGTATATGTGGGTGGGGACGAGGACAGGTTGAATAGTTTAGCAGTTACCTGGGAGGACGTAATAAAACAAATAGTAAAACTAAAACCAAACAAATCCCCAGGGCCTGATGAAGTGTTTGCCAGGGTGCTTAAAGAATGCAAAGAGGAGCTTTGCGATCCAATGTCTACAATATTTAATAAATCTTTAGAGTCAGGCAGAGTGCCAGAGTCATGGAAGGTTGCTAATGTGGTACCAATTTTAAAGAAAGGGCATAGATCACTTGCACCAAACTATCGGCCAATTAGCCTAACGTCTATTGTGGGGAAATTACTTGAAAAGATAATTGCAAACACCATTCGTTTTCATCTTGAAAAACATAAATTAATTAAAGAGTCACAACATGGTTTTACAAATTGCCGTTCATGAATAACAAATTTGCTGTCTTTTTTTTCCAGCATAGTTGAGGCAGTTGATAAAGGTAAGGTGTGCAATGTTGTGTACTCTGACTTTAGCAAAGCTTATAAGAACATTAGAACATAAGAATAAAGATAACTGCAGTAAGCCTGTTGGCCCATACAAGGCAGCTCCTATTTATAACCACCAAATCCTGCTCATATACATGTCCAACCCACGCTTAAAACAATCAAGTGATCCCACCTCAACCACTCAACGTTGCAATTGGTTCCACAAATCAACAACCCTGTTGCCGAACCAGTACTTACGCAGTTCATTAAGAAATCTAAACTTATCCAGTTTAAGAACATAAGAACAAAGATAACTGCAGAAGGCAGATTGGCCCATACGAGGCAGCTCCTATCTATAACCACCCAATCCCACTCATATACTTGTCCAACCCGCGCTTGAAACAATCAAGGGACCCCACCTCCACCACGTTACGCGGTAATTGGACCCACAAATTGACGATTTATTAATTGACG
Organism: Procambarus clarkii; assembly: GCF_020424385.1. Lineage (NCBI taxonomy): Eukaryota > Metazoa > Arthropoda > Malacostraca > Decapoda > Cambaridae > Procambarus > Procambarus clarkii. The sequence continues at coordinate 173,850 of NW_025574385.1, read as the reverse complement.
ATCGCTTTCTTACGAAACACATTAAGGAACCAACGCGGGAAAATAATATTTTAGATTTAGTGTTAATTAACAAGGAAACACAAATTAGTGACATCGAAATAGGGAGTGAGCTAGGGAACAGTGATCACAAAGTAATCAGATTTAGCATAGAATGGAATAGACCTGTAGGAGAAAATTCTGTTAAAGTGCCATATTTTCAAAAAGCTGACTTTAATAGCCTAAGAAATTTTTTGGGTCAAATTGATTGGAAAGTCTTGGGTATGAGGTGTGGGCCGGTCTTGGAGAAAGACATGAACCAAGCGATAGGTGACGTAAATGGGGATTTCGATGTGGATTCAATATATAACTTATTTAAGAATATTTTAATAAAGCACAGGAACGTAGTATACCATACAAATTGAATGGATCGAATAATAATGACCCAAAGTGGATAACAAAGAATTTGAAGAACCTTATAGGTAAAAAGGAGCTTGGTTCAAAAGGATTAAAAATGGGGAGGTCACTTTAGAACAGGAATTCGTACAACTGGTTAGAAATGTTAAAAAAGAGATAAGGAAAGCAATAAGAAACTATGAAGTTCGCATAGCAGGGCAAGCAAAGACAAATCCTAAAGGTTTTTTTCAGTTATATCGAACTAAGACTAGGGAAAGGATAGGTCCATTAAAAACTGAGACAGGTCAAATAACAGATAGTGATGAAGAGATGAGTAGTATTTTTAATAAATATTTTGTATCTGTATTTACTAAAGAGGAACTTAACAATATGCCTTCAGCCGAACAAGTCTATGTGGGTGGGGACGAGGACAGGTTGACGAGTATAGCAGTTACCAGGGAGGATGTTCTTAAACAAATAGTAAAACTCAAACCAAACAAATCCCCAGGGCCGGATGAAGTGTTTGCCAGAGTGCTTAAAGAATGCAAAGAGGAGCTTTGTGACCCACTGTCAACCATATTAAATAAATCAATAGAGTCAGGCAGAGTGCCAGAGTTTTGGAAAGTTGCTAATGTGATACCAGTTTTTAAGAAAGGAGATAGATCCCTTGCGTCTAACTATCGACCAATTAGCCTAATGTCTATTGTGGGAAAGTTACTCGAATCTATAATAGCAAATAAAATTCGTCTTCATCTTGAAAAACATAAATTAATAATTGAGTTGCAACATGGTTTTATAAATGGCCGTTCATGTTTAACAAATTTGTTATCTTCTTATTCTAGCATAGTTGAGGCAGTTGATAGTGGTAAGGATTGTGATGTTGTGTACCTTGACTTTAGCAAAGCTTTTGATACAGTGCCACATGAAAGACTGATAAAAAAGATAGAGTCTCATGGTATTGGGGGTGCTATATTAAGCTGGATTAGGGCATGGCTATACCAAAGGAAACAGAGAGTTAGTATAAATGGAGTCAAGTCAGAGTGGGAAAATGTTGTAAGTGGAGTGCCTCAAGGCTCTGTCCTAGGACCTCTGTTGTGTATAATATATATAAATGATTTAGATTCAGGTTTGAGTAGCAACATTTGCAAATTTGCCGATGATACGAAAATCGGTAGGGAAATTAATTCGGAGGAGGACTCACTATCACTTCAAGTTGATCCAGATAGGGTTTTGAAATGGTCAAATGATTGGCAGAGTTAATGCTGATAAATGTAAAGTTCTGAAGTTAGGTAATGATGATAGAGTTACAAGATACGAGCTAGATGGTGTTGAGATTGCGAAAGGGATCTGGGAGTTATGATTAGTAAGAATTTAAAACAAAAGGATCAATGCATAAATGTTCGTAATAAGTCAAATCGGACACTTGGATTTATAAATCGCAGCGTTAGTAACAAGACACTTGGTGTGGTTCACAAGCTATATCTTGCTCTAGTTAGGCCCCATTTAGATTATGCAGTTCAGTTTTGGTCGCCATATTATAGAATGGATATAAATTCACTTGAACGTGTCCAGCGTAGGATGACTAAGTTAATTTCCCAAATTAGAAATCTTTCATATGAAGAAAGATTAACAAAGCTTAAGTTGCATTCACTGGAAAGGCGAAGAGTTAGGGGTGATATGATAGAGGTTTACAAGTGGGTGAATGGACATAACAAAGGGGATATTAATAGGGTATTAAATGTATCAACACAAGACAGAACACGAAACAATAGGTATAAATTGGATAAGTTTAGATTTAGGAAAGACTTGGGTAAATACTGGTTCAGTAACAGGGTTGTTGATTTGTGGAACCAATTGCCGCGTAACATTGTGGAGGTGGGGTCCCTCGATTGTTTCAAGCATGGTTTGGATATGTATATGAGTGGGATTGGGTGGTTATAAATAGGAGCTGCCTCGTATGGGCCAATAGGCCTTCTGCAGTTACTTTTGTTCTTATGTTCTTAATTACAACGTAACGTGATGGAGGTGGGGCCCCTCGATTATTTCAAGCATGGGTTGGACATGTATATGAGTGGGATTGGGTAGTTATAAACAGGAGCTGCCTCGTATGGGCCAATAGGCCTTCTGCAGTTACCTTTGTTCTTATGTTCTTAAGTACCTTGGATTAAGGCATGGCTATTCCAAAGGAAACAGAGAGTTAGTATAAATGGGGTGAGACTTGCTGGAATGTTTTATGTATCATTTATACGCTCTGTGACTACAATGCTCTACATCTCACACTGTATACTGACAAAGAGCTGATATCTCTTGAAACCTTGCAAAATGAAGCTATGCGTGTCATCCTTGGGGCTCCAAAGTCTACAAGAATGGTTAATATGAGAGCTGAGTTAAATTTACTTCCCATAAGTGAGAGAATTTTGTCTATTAGCACAGTTTTCGGCGTGAAGGCATTGAGCAGATCTAGACAACACATGAAGTTTCGAGCTAAACTTTCTAATTTCTAATAATACTCACCTGAGGTCTATAGAAGAAGAACGAAATCTAATTATGTATATTGGTTCTACAAGGTAGCGAACTCCATCATAATATTAAATATGTACCCAACTCATCTAATGATTAATCAACCAATTACTCCATGGGATAACTGGGATCTATCAGTTGATTTTGTAAATGCGCCCAAGAAAGATAGTGTGCACACTACATTATTAAAACAGTTAACACTGAAAAGCATCACTGAAAGTACTCAGAGTATGGGTAACGATGTGTATCAGTTATCCCGACGGCTCTGTAGAAGGTGGACGATGTACCGGATGTGCATGTAACATATTTGAATAATCTTCTCTCGTACATACAGCAATGAACTGGCCATGTACAACTCAAACCGAACTTGCAGGCACTGAATTTTTAAAAGACAAAGGCAGTGGACTTATATACTGTGACTCGCAGAGTGCACTCCTGGCATTGAAAGCACATAGTAGTGACACCCAGAAAATAGTCAGAGATATTCGAATGAATGTTTTAGCTGCTAAAGAAAACAAATTTGAAATTAAATTCCTATGGATACCACCACATGTTGGCATCTCAAGGCATGACACTGTTGCTATGGAAAAGATGAGATTGATTCAACAAAAGATTGTTGAATGGGGAAAAGATTGAGATCGTAGGTCAAGGTACAGTTAATTTTGAGATTGATGGGGAATTGCAGCCTCACACATGTACAATCGTAGAGAACCTTGATTTTCCTGGTCACATCTTAATGGGAACTGATTTTCTGTAGCGATTTGATTATTCCTTGTCTGCTCAAAAAGGGGCTAGGAACTGCAGGTTGCAGTTGGGACAGACTTCCTACCCAGTGGAGATGATCGACCATCCCCCAGTTGTAGCTTCAATTAAGAGGAAGCAGAAATATAATGCGCACTATCCAAAATTGATTTTTAAGTCTCTTCCAGACACAGTTAAGAGGTCATGCGCATTGCATGCATTGACCAAACAGAGTTGCCCACCACATTCTGTTAAATTTATTAAAGTAGCCGTGGGACGTCACATACAACCAGGTACCACCCTTCAGGTGGCTGGGAGATGTGACAGCTTATTAATTCCTCATCACTTAATTCTAGTGCTCGATAAAGGTGCACTCATTCCAGTTGTCAATCTTTCACATAAGACTTTTCGCTTCAGGGCAGGTGATAGGGTATCTCAGGGAACCATGGTGGAGGACACAGAAATCTTTCACCATGAGTCAGCTGAGACGCCAACCGTCACTGCACAATGTAGTGCATTGCACATGTTAGATACGAGAACTCCATCCAAAGTACAATACGAGACGAGAAATGTTGCACAGAATGTAGAAGTAGAAAAATTAATTTCAGCACTTGATTTGCAACATGTTACACAGGCGGATAGGAAGGCACTGAGAGGAGTGTTGCGGAAATTCCCGAAATTATTTGTGACAGAGGATGACCAGATTGGTCTCCTTGATAAGATCGAGCACACCATTCCAACTGGTGATCATTTGCCTGTGTACACGAGACAGTGGAGGTTGCCGGAACAAGCGAAGAACGTTATCAGGGACGAGTGCCAGAAAATGTTGAGACAGGGCGTGATAGAGCCTAGTACGTCACCGTGGCTCTTTCCTGTTGTGCTAGTTCGGAAACCGGACGGTAGTTATCGTTTCTGTGTTGACTACCGGAAGGTGAACGAATTAACTAAGGGTGATGTGTATCCGTTGCCCCGAATACAGGAGATAATAGATCAATTTGGTGCTGCTAAGTATTTCTCAACTCTTGACGCGAAATCGGCGTATTGGGCGATTCCGGTGGCAGAACAGGATAGGGAAAAAACAGCATTCTCGGATGGTAGGCACACTTATCAATTCCGTAGGATGCCGTTTGGTTTGAAGACAGCGCCCTCTTCGTTTCAGAGGGTCATCAACTTCATCCTTAGTCCGGTCATGGGTAGGCATTCTTTGGCGTACCTGGATGATGTTGTGATATATTCCAGGACATTTGAGGAACACCTACGGGACTTGACTGAGATTTTGAAGTTGTTAGATCAGGCAAGTTTCAGGCTGAATGTTCAGAAGTGCACCCTAGCGGCTCAGAAATTCAAATTTCTGGGGTTCCAGGTGTGCCCAGACGGTATCCGACCTGACCCAGATTCTTGCCGCGCCATTGCTGACATGCCTACTCCAAGGACAGCAAAGGACGTACGTAGGATTTTGGGGGTGGCCGGATATTTTCGTCGTCATATTAAAGGTTTCGCTGGGATTTCAGCACCCCTGACTGATTTGACAAAGACAAATGCGAAGTTTGTATGGAAATCTGAGCATGACGAGGCCTATCGCAAACTGAAAGACCATCTAATCACGACACCGGTATTGGCTATTCCTGATTTTGAGAAGAGTGGGAGGTGCACACTGACGCCAGCGGTTTTGCTATTGGCGGGTGCTTAATTCAGCAAGATGCGGAAAATTTACCCCATCCAGTAGCCTATTTCAGTAGGAAGGTCAAGGGACCTGAAGTTCGTTATTCAGCTACGGATCGGGAGGCACTGGCAGTAGTAGAATCAGTTAGGTATTTCGAGCCTTACCTATTTCAGCGGCACTTTGTAATCTACACAGACCATCGAGCGTTGACACACATATTTAAAAAGCGAACAAAATGCCCACGAATGTCACGCTGGTCTCACGAACTTTCGGCCCACTCATTCCAGATTTTGTACAAGCCTGGTCCAGCACATGTTGTGCCAGATACGCTAAGTAGAAACATAGCGGCAGTTCAAGTTAACGAAAATATTGAAACCATTCCATCAGATAAAATGAGCGAATACCAGATGAGCGAGCCTAGATGGAAAGAAATTATTGAGTATTTAGAGGGAGGAAAATACCCGAAAAAGAAAAAGAATTTACCTATTCATGATTTTGAAGTGAAACAGGGGGTCCTGTATTATGTTAATAGCCAGAATGATAGGGCAGTATTTCAACTAGTTATTCCGGACGCGTTGCGGTCATCAGCATTAAAGCTTGCGCATGCTTCTAAAATTGCAGGGCATCCGGGGGTCTTTAAAACCCACTTAAAAGCAAAGTCTCTATTTTATTTTCCAGGATTACTTTCTGAAGTAATCAATTTCGTGAAGTCGTGCCCTCGTTGCCAGAAGAGGAAAGGCACCCTTAAGGTACAAGCCCCACTTCAGGAATTTCCTGAAATTCGTGAGCCTTTAGATCGTGTGGGGGCCGATTTGATTGATTTACATCACAGTCATTCAGGTAACAGATACGTGTCGGTGCTAGTTAACCATCTGTCTAGGTACACTACACTAGTTGCATTACCTCGGAATGATTCTCGTACGGTTGCAGATGCGTTCTTGCGTAGGTTCGTTACTGTATTCGGACCTTCTAAAGTTTTAGTCTCTGACCGGGGTCAAGAATTCAATGGGAATATATTTAGAGAAGTTTGTAAGATTTTAGAGACAACTTTGGCTTTTACAACAGCCTACCACCCACAAGCAAACGGAATGACGGAACGGACTGCAGCAGGTAGCAATGTGATGCTATCTGCGCATCAAACTCAACATTAATCCAACGACAGCAGCTGCATTAGATGCACATTCCACTGCGACTACAATGATTAGAAAAGCAGTTGAGGAATGGGACTCACTAGTGAGCATTCTGCATCTACATCCGCCTCCAAGATAATGTTAATAAAACAAGACTAAAACCAGTGCACTAAAACATTTGCGATAAATAAACATAAAAAAGGAGGAATCCCCCCTTCCATTTTAAACTTAGACCCAAATATCACAGAAACAAGGTTATCGCGAATAACCGAACTCAATTACGGGCTCACTATAGCCCGTGCTACATGGACAAAGTGTCCATGTAGCACGGGCTATAGTGAGCCCGTAATTGAGTTCGGTTATTTGTAGGTTCTGAGTAGCTAAATCTGAAACAACAGCAACAACATAGGTAGGAGCAAGGGAGGAATCCCGTTCATATGAGTTGGAAATGAATGGTTGTTGAGGGCACTTGGTGTCAATTGACGGCTGGAAAGATATTGCAAATCAAATGCAATATCTTTCATAGATAACTGGGAACACTTCTATAGAAGAAATGAAATGTATGCTCTGGTTGGGATGCATCTATCGAGGGCTGGGGTTGTTGTTGTTGCGAACTCGTTAGAACTAGTGGTTGAAGGCGTTTGTTTGGGTTTAAACTGTTAGCAGATAGTGGTATGGGAATTGAAAAGGATGAAGAAGATATCTGTACGGAAGAAATAGACATTATTTCACTTACCGAAACGTGGATGAATGTAGAAAATAGAGAACTATTAGCTGAATATCAAATAAATGGATTTAAACTATTTCACACAGATAGATATATTAGACGAGGAGGGGGAGTAGCCATATATGTTAGGGACAATATGAAATGTAGTCTCAAAGAGGGAATCAAAACGGAGTCACATACAGAAAATATTTAGATAGAAATAAACGAAAAAGCAAATAATATTATAATAGGAGTTATATATAGGCCACCAAGTTTAGACAGAATGGAAGCAAAGCATCTATGGGGTGAAATATCTAGAACATCTAAGTCTAAAAGTATTTATGTCATGGGTGACTTTAATTTTAGTGGATAAAACTGGGTGAACAAAACAGGGAATAATAAAGCAGAAGATTTTCTAGAATTAATTGATGATTGCTTTCTTACCCAGCATTTTATAGAACCATCGCGGGGAAATACTATTTTAGATTTAGTGTTAACTAACAGGGAAACACAAATTAAGGACATGGAAATAGGGAGTGAGCTAGGGAACAGTGATCATAAAGAAATCAGATTTAGCATAGAATGGAATAGATCTGTAGGAGAAAATTCTGTTAAAGTGCCTGATTTTCGAAAAGCTGATTTCAATAGCATAAGAAATTTTTTGGGTCAAATAGATTTGAATGTCTTGGGGATGGGGTGTGGGCTAGACGTGAACCCAGCGACATGTGATGTAAAAGGGGATTTCGATGTGGATTCCAAATATAACCTATTTAAAAAAATTCTAACCAAAGCCCGGGAATGTGGTATACCATATAAATTGAATACATCGAATACTAATGATCCAAAGTGGATAACAAATGATCTGAAGAACCATATAGTTAAAAAGAGAGCGTGGTACTAAAGGATTAAGAATGGGGAAGTTAGTTTAGAACAGGAATTCGTACAACTGGTTGAAATGTTAAAAAAGAGATAAGGAATGCAAAAAGAAACTACGAAGTTCGCATAGCAGGGCAAGCGAAGACAAATTTTTAAGTTTTTTTTTCAGTTATATCGAACTAAGACTAGGGAAAGGATAGGTCCATTAAAATCTGAGACAGGTCAAATAACGGATAATGACAAGGAGATGAGTAGTATTTTTAACAAATATTTTATATCTGTATTTACTAAAGAAGAACTTAACAATATGCCTTCAGCTGAACAAGTCTATGTGGGTGGGGATGAGGACAGGTTGACAAGTTTAGCAGTTACCAGGGAGGATGTAATTAAACAATTAGAAAAACTAAAACCAAATAAATCCCCAGGGCCAGATGAAGTGTTTGCCAGGGTGCTTAAAGAATGCAAACAGGAGCTTTCCGAGGCTACTTGAACCACCCCACCACCGGCACTCAAATAGCCTCGGCTATCACCTCATTATGTCCGGTCGTGATGATCAAGTGGATTAAGGCGTCTTGTACATACCAGTTGCGTTGCTTCTGGGAGTATGGGTTCGAGTCACTTCTGGGGTGTGAGTTTTCAGTTGCATATTGTCCTGGGGACCATTCAGGCTTGTTCGCATTTGTGTTCCTCACGTGTGCCCCAAAGAATGAGGTAATTTGGTAAAATGCTATGCCCAAGATTACTATCCGAGTGCCGGCGGTGGGGTGGTTCAAATAGCCTCGGCTATCACCTCATTATGTCCGGTCGTGATGGTCAAGTGGATTAAGGCGTCTTGTACATACCAGATGCATTGCTTCTGGGAGTATGGGTTCGAGTCACTTCTGGGGTGTGAGTTTTCAGTTGCATATTGTCCTGGGGACCATTCAGGCTTGTTCGCATTTGTGTTCCTCACGTGTGCCCCAAAGAATGAGGTGATTTGGTAAAATGCTATGCCCAAGATTACTATCCGAGTGCCGACGGTGGGGTGGTTCAAATAGCCTCGGCTATCACTTCATTATGTCCAGTCGTGATGGTCAAGTGGATTAAGGCGTCTTGTACATACCAGTTGCGTTGCTTCTGGGAGTATGGGTTCGAGTCACTTCTGGGGTGTGAGTTTTCAGTTGCATATTGTCCTGGGGACCATTCAGGCTTGTTCGCATTTGTGTTCCTCACGTGTGCCCCAAAGAATGAGGTGATTTGGTAAAATGCTATGCCCAAGATTACTATCCGAGTGCCGGCGGCGGGGTGGTTCAAATAGCCTCGGCTATCACCTCATTATGTCCGGTTGAGATGGTCAAGTGGATTAAGGCGTCTTGTACATACCAGTTGCGTTGCTTCTGGGAGTATGGGTTTGAGTCACTTCTGGGGTGTGAGTTTTCAGTTGCATATTGTCCTGGGGACCATTCAGGCTTGTTCGCATTTGTGTTCCTCACGTGTGCCCCAAAGAATGAGGTGATTTGGTAAAATGCTATGCCCAAGATTACTATCCGAGTGCCAGCGGTGGGGTGGTTCAAATAGCCTCGGCTATCACCTCATTATGTCCGGTCGTGATGGTCAAGTGAATTAAGGCGTCTTGTACATACCAGCTGCGTTGCTTCTGGGAGTATGGGTTCGAGTCACTTCTGGGGGTGTGAGTTTTCAGTTGCATATTGTCCTGGGGACCATTCAGGCTTGTTCGCATTTGTGTTCCTCACGTGTGCCCCAAAGATTGAGGTGATTTGGTAAAATGCTATGCCCAAGATTACTATCTGAGTGCCGGCGGTGGGGTGGTTCAAATAGCCTCGGCTATCACCTCATTATGTCCGGTCGTGATGGTCATGTGGATTAAGGCGTCTTGTACATACCAGTTGCGTTGCTTCTGGGAGTATGGGTTCGAGTCACTTCCGGGGTGTGAGTTTTCAGTTGCATATTGTCCTGGGGACCATTCAGGCTTGTTCGCATTTGTGTTCCTCACGTGTGCCCCAAAGAATGAGGTGATTTGGTAAAATGCTATGCCCAAGATTACTATCCGAGTGCCAGCGGTGGGGTGGTTCAAATAGCCTCGGCTATCACCTCATTATGTCCGGTCGTGATGGTCAAGTGAATTAAGGCGTCTTGTACATACCAGCTGCGTTGCTTCTGGGAGTATGGGTTCGAGTCACTTCTGGGGTGTGAGTTTTCAGTTGCACATTGTCCTGGGGACCATTCAGGCTTGTTCGCATTTGTGTTCCTCACGTGTGCCCCAAAGAATGAGGTGATTTGGTAAAATGCTATGCCCAAGATTACTATCCGAGTGCCGGCGGTGGGGTGGTTCAAATAGCCTCGGCTATCACCTCATTATGTCCGGTCGTGATGGTCAAGTGGATTAAGGCGTCTTGTACATACCAGTTGCGTTGCTTCTGGGAGTATGGGTTCGAGTCACTTCTGGGGTGTGAGTTTTCAGTTGCATATTGTCCTGGGGACCATTCAGGCTTGTTCGCATTTGTGTTCCTCACGTGTGCCCCAAAGAATGAGGTGATTTGGTAAAATGCTCTGCCCAAGATTACTATCCGAGTGCCGGCGGTGGGGTGGTTCAAATAGCCTCGGCTATCACCTCATTATGTCCGGTCGTGATGATCAAGTGAATTAAGGCATCTTGTACATACCAGCTGCGTTGCTTCTGGGAGTATGGGTTCGAGTCACTTCTGGGGTGTGAGTTTTCAGTTGCACATTGTCCTGGGGACCATTCAGGCTTGTTCGCATTTGTGTTCCTCACGTGTGCCCCAAAGAATGAGGTGATTTGGTAAAATGCTATGCCCAAGATTACTATCCGAGTGCCAGCGGTGGGGTGGTTCAAATAGCCTCGGCTATCACCTCATTATGTCCGGTCGTGATGGTCAAGTGGATTAAGGCGTCTTGTACATACCAGTTGCGTTGCTTCTGGGAGTATGGGTTCGAGTCACTTCTGGGGTGTGAGTTTTCAGTTGCATATTGTCCTGGGGACCATTCAGGCTTGTTCGCATTTGTGTTCCTCACGTGTGCCCCAAAGAATGAGGTGATTTGGTAAAATGCTATGTCCAAGATTACTATCCGAGTGCCGGCGGTGGGGTGGTTCAAATAGCCTCGGCTATCACCTCATTATGTCCGGTCGTGATGATCAAGTGAATTAAGGCGTCTTGTACATACCAGCTGCGTTGCTTCTGGGAGTATGGGTTCGAGTCACTTCTGGGGTGTGAGTTTTCAGTTGCACATTGTCCTGGGGACCATTCAGGCTTGTTCGCATTTGTGTTCCTCACGTGTGCCCCAAAGAATGAGGTGATTTGGTAAAATGCTATGCCCAAGATTACTATCCGAGTGCCGGCGGTGGGGTGGTTCAAATAGCCTCGGCTATCACCTCATTATGTCCGGTCGTGATGGTCAAGTGGATTAAGGCGTCTTGTACATACCAGTTGCGTTGCTTCTGGGAGTATGGGTTCGAGTCACTTCTGGGGTGTGAGTTTTCAGTTGCATATTGTCCTGGGGACCATTCAGGCTTGTTCGCATTTGTGTTCCTCACGTGTGCCCCAAAGAATGAGGTGATTTGGTAAAATGCTATGCCCAAGATTACTATCCGAGTGCCGGCGGTGGGGTGGTTCAAATAGCCTCGGCTATCACCTCATTATGTCCGGTCGTGATGGTCAAGTGAATTAAGGCGTCTTGTACATACCAGTTGCGTTGCTTCTGGGAGTATGGGTTCGAGTCACTTCTGGGGTGTGAGTTTTCAGTTGCACATTGTCCTGGGGACCATTCAGGCTTGTTCGCATTTGTGTTCCTCACGTGTGCCCCAAAGAATGAGGTGATTTGGTAAAATGCTATGCCCAAGATTACTATCCGAGTGCCGGCGGTGGTTGATACCTGGTTGATGGGGTTCTCGGAGTTCGTCTACTCCCCAAGCCCGGCCCGAGGCCAGGCTCGACTTGTGAGAGTTTGGTCCACCAGGCTGTTGCTTGGAGCAGCCCGCAGGCCCACATACCCACCACAGCCCGGTTGGTCCGGCACTCCTTGGAGGAATAAATCTAGTTTCCTCTTGAAAATGTCCACGGTTGTTCCGGCAATATTTCTTATGCTTGCTGGGAGGACGTTGAACAACCGCGGACCTCTGATGTTTATACAGTGTTCTCTGATTGTGCCTATGGCACCTCTGCTCTTCATTGGTTCTATTCTACATTTTCTTCCATGTCGTTCACTCCAGTACGTTGTTATTTTACTGTGTAGATTTGGTACTTGGCCCTCCAGTATCTTCCAGGTGTATATTATTTGATATCTCTCTCGTCTTCTTTCTAGTGAGTACATTTGGAGGGCTTTGAGACGATCCCAATAATTTAGGTGCTTTATTGCGTCTATGCGTGCCGTATATGTTCTCTGTATTCCCTCTATTTCAGCAATCTCTCCTGCTTTGAAGGGGGAAGTGAGTACTGAGCAGTACTCAAGACGGGACAACACAAGTGCCTTGAAGAGTACAACCATTGTGATGGGATCACTGGATTTGAAAGTTCTCGTAATCCATCCTATCATTTTTCTGGCTGTCGCAATATTTGCTTGGTTATGCTCCTTAAACGTTAGGTCGTCAGACATTATTATTCCCAAATCCTTTACATGCTGTTTTCCTACTATGGGTACACTTGATTGTGTTTTGTACTCTGTATTATGTTTAAGGTCCTCATTTTTACCGTACCTGAGTACCTGGAATTTATCACTGTTAAACATCATGTTATTTTCTGATGCCCAGTCGAAAACTTTATTAATATCAGCTTGAAGTTTTTCAATGTCCTCAGCCGAGGTAATTTTCATACTGATTTTTGTGTCATCTGCAAAGGATGATACGAAGCTGTGACTTGTATTTTTGTCTATATCTGATATGAGAATAAGGAAAAGCAGTGGTGCAAGGACTGTACCCTGAGGTACAGAGCTTTTCACTGCACTTGGACTAGATTTTATATGGTTGACAGTTACTCGCTGAGTCCTGTTTGACAGAAAACTGAGTATCCAGCGTCCTACTTTACCGGTTATTCCCATTGACTTCATTTTGTGTGCTATCACGCCATGGTCACATTTATCGAAGGCCTTTGCGAAGTCCGTGTATATCACATAAGCATTCTGTTTCTCTTCTAATGCCTCAGTGACTTTGTCGTAGTGCTCAAGTAGCTGTGAGAGGCACGATCTTCCCGCTCGAAATCCATGTTGGCCTGGGTTATGAAGGTCATTGGTCTCCATGAAATTGGTGACCCGACTCCTAATCACTCTCTCAAATACTTTTATGATGTGCGATGTTAGTGCAACTTCTGGGAGTATGGGTTCGAGTCACTTCTGGGGGTGTGAGTTTTCAGTTGCATATTGTCCTGGGGACCATTCAGGCTTGTTCGCATTTGTGTTCCTCACGTGTGCCCCAAAGAATGAGGTGATTTGGTAAAATGCTATGCCCAAGATTACTATCCGAGTGCCGGCGGTGGGGTGGTTCAAATAGCCTCGGCTATCACCTCATTATGTCCGGTCGTGATGGTCAAGTGGATTAAGGCGTCTTGTACATACCAGTTGCGTTGCTTCTGGGAGTATGGGTTCGAGTCACTTCTGGGGTGTGAGTTTTCAGTTGCATATTGTCCTGGGGACCATTCAGGCTTGTTCGCATTTGTGTTCCTCACGTGTGCCCCAAAGAATGAGGTGATTTGGTAAAATGCTATCCCCAAGATTACTATCCGAGTGCCGGCGGTGGGGTGGTTCAAATAGCCTCGACTATCACCTCATTATGTCCGGTCGTGATGGTCAAGTGGATTAAGGCGTCTTGTACATACCAGTTGCGTTGCTTCTGGGAGTATGGGTTCGAGTCACTTCTGGGGTGTGAGTTTTCAGTTGCATATTGTCCTGGGGACCATTCAGGCTTGTTCGCATTTGTGTTCCTCACGTGTGCCCCAAAGAATGAGGTAATTTGGTAAAATGCTATGCCCAAGATTACTATCCGAGTGCCGGCGGTGGGGTGGTTCAAATAGCCTCGGCTATCACCTCATTATGTCCGGTCGTGATGGTCAAGTGGATTAAGGCGTCTTGTACATACCAGTTGCGTTGCTTCTGGGAGTATGGGTTCGAGTCACTTCTGGGGTGTGAGTTTTCAGTTGCATATTGTCCTGGGGACCATTCAGGCTTGTTCGCATTTGTGTTCCTCACGTGTGCCCCAAAGAATGAGGTGATTTGGTAAAATGCTATGCCCAAGATTACTATCCGAGTGCCGGCGGTGGGGTGGTTCAAATAGCCTCGGCTATCACCTCATTATGTCCGGTCGTGATGGTCAAGTGGATTAAGGCGTCTTGTACATACCAGTTGCGTTGCTTCTGGGAGTATGGGTTCGAGTCACTTCTGGGGTGTGAGTTTTCAGTTGCATATTGTCCTGGGGACCATTCAGGCTTGTTCGCATTTGTGTTCCTCACTTGTGCCCCAAAGAATGAGGTGATTTGGTAAAATGCTATGCCCAAGATTACTATCTGAGTGCCGGCGGTGGGGTGGTTCAAATAGCCTCGGCTATCACCTCATTATGTCTGGTCGTGATGGTCATGTGGATTAAGGCGTCTTGTACAAACCAGTTGCGTTGCTTCTGGGAGTATGGGTTCGAGTCACTTCTGGGGTGTGAGTTTTCAGTTGCATATTGTCCTGGGGACCATTCAGGCTTGTTCGCATTTGTGTTCCTCACGTGTGCCCCAAAGAATGAGGTGATTTGGTAAAATGCTATGCCCAAGAATACTATCCGAGTGCCGGCGGTAGGGTGGTTCAAATAGCCTCGGCTATCACCTCATTATGTCCGGTTGTGATGGTCAAGTGGATTAAGGCGTCTTGTACATACCAGTTGCGTTGCTTCTGGGAGTATGGGTTTGAGTCACTTCTGGGGTGTGAGTTTTCAGTTGCATATTGTCCTGGGGACCATTCAGGCTTGTTCGCATTTGTGTTCCTCACGTGTGCCCCAAAGAATGAGGTGATTTGGTAAAATGCTATGCCCAAGATTACTATCCGAGTGCCGGCGGTGGGGTGGTTCAAATAGCCTCGGCTATCACCTCATTATGTCCGGTCGTGATGGTCAAGTGGATTAAGGCGTCTTGTACATACCAGTTGCGTTGCTTCTGGGAGTATGGGTTCGAGTCACTTCTGGGGTGTGAGTTTTCAGTTGCATATTGTCCTGGGGACCATTCAGGCTTGTTCGCATTTGTGTTCCTCACTTGTGCCCCAAAGAATGAGGTGATTTGGTAAAATGCTATGCCCAAGATTACTATCTGAGTGCCGGCGGTGGGGTGGTTCAAATAGCCTCGGCTATCACCTCATTATGTCCGGTCGTGATGGTCATGTGGATTAAGGCGTCTTGTACATACCAGTTGCGTTGCTTCTGGGAGTATGGGTTCGAGTCACTTCTGGGGTGTGAGTTTTCAGTTGCATATTGTCCTGGGGACCATTCAGGCTTGTTCGCATTTGTGTTCCTCACGTGTGCCCCAAAGAATGAGGTGATTTGGTAAAATGCTATGCCCAAGATTACTATCCGAGTGCCGGCGGTGGGGTGGTTCAAATAGCCTCGGCTATCACCTCATTATGTCCGGTCGTGATGGTCAAGTGAATTAAGGCGTCTTGTACATACCAGCTGCGTTGCTTCTGGGAGTATGGGTTCGAGTCACTTCTGGGGTGTGAGTTTTCAGTTGCACATTGTCCTGCGGACCATTCAGGCTTGTTCGCATTTGTGTTCCTCACGTGTGCCCCAAAGAATGAGGTGATTTGGTAAAATGCTATGCCCAAGATTACTATCCGAGTGCCGGCGGTGGGGTGGTTCAAATAGCCTCGGCTATCACCTCATTATGTCCGGTCGTGATGGTCAAGTGGATTAAGGCGTCTTGTACATACCAGTTGCGTTGCTTCTGGGAGTATGGGTTCGAGTCACTTCTGGGGTGTGAGTTTTCAGTTGCATATTGTCCTGGGGACCATTCAGGCTTGTTCGCATTTGTGTTCCTCACGTGTGCCCCAAAGAATGAGGTGATTTGGTAAAATGCTTTGCCCAAGATTACTATCCGAGTACCGGCGGTGGGGTGGTTCAAATAGCCTCGGCTATCACCTCATTATGTCCGGTCGTGATGGTCAAGTGGATTAAGGCGTCTTGTACATACCAGTTGCGTTGCTTCTGGGAGTATGGGTTCGAGTCACTTCTGGGGTGTGAGTTTTCAGTTGCATATTGTCCTGGGGACCATTCAGGCTTGTTCGCATTTGTGTTCCTCACGTGTGCCCCAAAGAATGAGGTGATTTGGTAAAATGCTATGCCCAAGATTACTATCCGAGTGCCGGCGGTGGGGTGGTTAAAATAGCCTCGGCTATCACCTCATTATGTCCGGTCGTGATGGTCAAGTGGATTAAGGCGTCTT
This sequence comes from Procambarus clarkii, assembly GCF_020424385.1. Classification (NCBI taxonomy): domain Eukaryota; kingdom Metazoa; phylum Arthropoda; class Malacostraca; order Decapoda; family Cambaridae; genus Procambarus; species Procambarus clarkii. The sequence goes on along the minus strand of NW_025574385.1, from coordinate 157,425 downwards.
GTACATACCAGTTGCGTTGCTTCTGGGAGTATGGGTTCGAGTCACTTCTGGTGTGTGAGTTTTCAGTTGCATATTGTCCTGGGGACCATTCAGGCTTGTTCGCATTTGTGTTCCTCACGTGTGCCCCAAAGAATGAGGTAATTTGGTAAAAATGCTATGCCCAAGATTACTATCCAAGTGCCGGCGGTGGGGTGGTTCAAATAGCCTCGGCTATCACCTCATTATGTCCGGTCGTGATGGTCAAGTGGATTAAGGCGTCTTGTACATACCAGTTGCGTTGCTTCTGGGAGTATGGGTTCGAGTCACTTCTGGGGTGTGAGTTTTCAGTTGCATATTGTCCTGGGGACCATTCAGGCTTGTTCGCATTTGTGTTCCTCACGTGTGCCCCAAAGAATGAGGTGATTTGGTAAAATGCTATGCCCAAGATTACTATCCGAGTGCCGGCGGTGGGGTGGTTAAAATAGCCTCGGCTATCACCTCATTATGTCCGGTCGTGATGGTCAAGTGGATTAAGGTGTCTTGTACATACCAGTTGCGTTGCTTCTGGGAGAATGGGTTCGAGTCACTTCTGGTGTGTGAGTTTTCAGTTGCATATTGTCCTGGGGACCATTCAGGCTTGTTCGCATTTGTGTTCCTCACGTGTGCCCCAAAGAATGAGGTGATTTGGTAAAATGCTATGCCCAAGATTACTATCCGAGTGCCGACGGTGGGGTGGTTCAAATAGCCTCGGCTATCACTTCATTATGTCCGGTCGTGATGGTCAAGTGGATTAAGGCGTCTTGTACATACCAGTTGCGTTGCTTCTGGGAGTATGGGTTCGTGTCACTTCTGGGGTGTGAGTTTTCAGTTGCATATTGTCCTGGGGACCATTCAGGCTTGTTCGCATTTGTGTTCCTCACGTGTGCCAGAAGAATGAGGTGATTTGGTAAAATGCTATGCCCAAGATTACTATCCGAGTGCCGGCGGTGGGGTGGTTCAAATAGCCTCGGCTATCACCTCATTATGTCCGGTCGTGATGGTCAAGTGGATTAAGGCGTCTTGTACATACCAGTTGCGTTGTTTCTGGGAGTATGGGTTCGAGTCACTTCTGGGGTGCGAGTTTTCAGTTGCATATTGTCCTGGGGACCATTCAGGCTTGTTCGCATTTGTGTTCCTCACTTGTGCCCCAAAGAATGAGGTGATTTGGTAAAATGCTATGCCCAAGATTACTATCCGAGTGCCGGCGGTGGGGTGGTTCAAATAGCCTCGGCTATCACCTCATTATGTCCGGTCGTGATGGTCAAGTGGATTAAGGCGTCTTGTACATACCAGTTGCGTTGCTTCTGGGAGTATGGGTTCGAGTCACTTCTGGGGTGTGAGTTTTCAGTTGCATATTGTCCTGGGGACCATTCAGGCTTGTTCGCATTTGTGTTCCTCACATGTGCCCCAAAGAATGAGGTGATTTGGTAAAATGCTATGCCCAAGTTTACTATCCGAGTGCCGGCGGTGGGGTGGATCAAATAGCCTCGGCTATCACCTCATTATGTCCGGTCGTGATGGTCAAGTGGATTAAGGCGTCTTGTACATACCAGTTGCGTTGCTTCTGGGAGTATGGGTTCGAGTCACTTCTGGGGTGTGAGTTTTCAGTTGCATATTGTCCTGGGGACCATTCAGGCTTGTTCGCATTTGTGTTCCTCACGTGTGCCCCAAAGAATGAGGTGATTTGGTAAAATGCTATGCCCAAGATTACTATCCGAGTGCCGGCGGTGGGGTGGTTCAAATAGCCTCGGCTATCACCTCATTATGTCCGGTCGTGATGGTCAAGTGGATTAAGGCGTCTTGTACATACCAGTTGCGTTGCTTCTGGGAGTATGGGTTCGAGTCACTTCTGGGGTGTGAGTTTTCAGTTGCATATTGTCCTGGGGACCATTCAGGCTTGTTCGCATTTGTGTTCCTCACGTGTGCCCCAAAGAATGAGGTGATTTGGTAAAATGCTATGCCCAAGATTACTATCCGAGTGCCGGCGGTGGGGTGGTTCAAATAGCCTCGGCTATCACCTCATTATGTCTGGTCGTGATGGTCAAGTGGATTAAGGCGTCTTGTACATACCAGTTGCGTTGCTTCTGGGAGAATAAGTTCGAGTCACTTCTGGGGTGTGAGTTTTCAGTTGCATATTGTCCTGGGGACCATTCAGGCTTGTTCGCATTTGTGTTCCTACGTATATATAAGATATATATATATATAAAATATATGCCCAAGATTACTATCCGAGTGCCGGCGGTGGGGTGGTTCAAATAGCCTCGGCTATCACCTCATTATGTCCGGTCGTGATGGTCAAGTGGATTAAGGCGTCTTGTACATACCAGTTGCGTTGCTTCTGGGAGTATGGGTTCGAGTCACTTCTGGGGTGTGAGTTTTCAGTTGCATATTGTCCTGGGGACCATTCAGGCTTGTTCGCATTTGTGTTCCTCACGTGTGCCCCAAAGAATGAGGTGATTTGGTAAAATGCTATGCCCAAGATTACTATATATATATATATATATATATATATATATATATATATATATATATATATATATAATATATGCGAACAAGCCTGAATGGTCCCCAGGACAATATGCATGTGACAATTTGTGTTCCTCACGTGTGCCCCAAAGAATGAGGTGATTTGGTAAAATGCTATGCCCAAGATTACTATCCGAGTGCCGGCGGTGGGGTGGTTCAAATAGCCTCTGCTATCACCTCATTATGTCCGGTCGTGATGGTCAAGTGGATTAAGGCGTCTTGTACATACCAGTTGCGTTGCTCCTGGGAGTATGGGTTCGAGTCACTTCTGGGGTTTGAGTTTTCAGTTATATATATATATATATATATATATATATATATATATATATATATATATATATATATATATATATATATATATATGTCGTACCTAGTAGCCAGAACGCACTTCTCAGCCTACTATGCAAGGCCCGATTTGCCTAATAAGCCAAGTTTTTGTGAATTAATTGTTTTTCGACTACCTAACCTACCTAACCTAACCTAACCTAACTTTTTCGGCTACCTAACCTAACCTAACCTATAAAGGTAGGTTAGGTTAGGTTAGGTAGGGTTGGTTAGGTTCGGTCATATATCTACATTAATTTTAACTCCAATAAAAAACATTGACCTCATGCATAATGAAATGGGTAGCTTTATCATTTCATGAGAAAAAAATTAGAGTAAATATATTAATTCAGGAAACTTGGCTTATTAGGCAAATCGGGCCTTGCATAGTAGGCTGAGAAGTGCATTCTGGCTACTAGGTACGACATATATATATATATATATATATATATATATATATATATATATATATATATATATATATATATATATATATATATATATATATATATATATATATATATATATATATATATATATATATATATATATATGTCGTACCTAGTAGCCAGAACGCACTTGTCAGCCTACTATGCAAGGCCCGATTTGCCTAATAAGCCAAGTTTTCATGAATTAATTGTTTTTCGACGACCTAACCTACCTAACCTAACCTAACCAAACTTTTTCGGCTACCTAACCTAACCTAATCTTTAAAGATAGGTTAGGTTAGGTTAGGTAGGGTTGGTTAGGTTCGGTCATATATCTACGTTAATTTTAACTCCAATAAAAAAAAATTGACCTCATACATAATGAAATGGGTAGCTTTATCATTTCATAAGAAAAAAATTAGAGAAAATAAATTAATTCAGGAAAACTTGGCTTATTAGGCAAATCGGGCCTTGCATAGTAGGCCTAATATTGCGTTCTGGCTACTAGGTACGACATATATATATATATATATATATATATATATATATATATATATATATATATATATATATATGTATATATATATATATATATATATATATATATATATATTTTTATATATATATATATATATATATATATATATATATATATATATATATATATATATATTATATATATATATATATATATATATATATATATATATATATATATATATATATATTTTAATTGATAATATAATATGCTTTATTTTAATATATATGCTTTTTAATTGATGGGCCTCGACTCCATCCTGTGTCATGGGGCCATTTTGTTCCCCCTAGTGCACCTTATCCCCAAGAGCAGTTTTTCGGGCCGTGGGAAGAGCCTACTTTCAAAATAGTAATAGAAAGTTTCCCAATGAAAAAGGCTGCCTATGATCCGACAATCCTAAGGCGCATAATAGAAGAGCATAGCAGTAGCAGGAGCCACCCACATCTTCACAGACGGATCGGTGGACACAGAATATGAGAGTGCTGGCGCTGCTCTTTGCACGGCCAGCGTACAGGCATATTGGAGACTGGGAGGACTAGTATCATCAACCCAAAGTGAGCTGTTTGCCATACAACAGGCATTCGCATATGTGATTGCACAAAACACTCAAAATGCAATCATACACACAGACTCACAAGCTGGACTTCAAATTCTAGGACAAAAACAGTGGAAAGATAATGTGGAAATAATTACCACTATTTTGTATCTTGGAGCAGTCGCTAAAGGCAAAGGACTCAACATAACTTTAAACTGGATCCCATCCCATATTGGAATCCCATTAAATGAAAAAGCTGATGAAATTGCTAAATTGGCAACTCGTCATCCAGTGATACATAAAAAAATTCAACCCAGCCTAGAGAACATAAAAAAACATCATCACCAAAAAACTCTCACATCTCAACAAAGCCTACCTACACCAGAGAATAGCTGAAGGTTCGCCATCTGCAACATGGGATCTTCAGGCAAATAAATTAGAAAGGTTAAATATCCCAAAAGGAATCCACAGGGAATAGCAGTTAGGTTATATAGATTACGTCTAGGTTACAGATTGCCCTGAGCGCCATTGAGTGTCTGCCTGTGTTAATGGAGCTCGACAGTGAACCGACCCTGGAAGAACTCATCGATGCCCTAGACTCCCTTGCTTCTGGTAAAGCTCCTGGCAAAGATGGCATTCCTGCTGAGACCTTGAAGTGCTGCAGAGGTAGCCTGCTCATGGAGCTGCACGAAATTCTCTGCCTCTGCTGGGAAGAAGGAGAGGTGCCACAGGACATGAGGGATGCCAACATCGTCACACTGTATAAGAATAAAGGTGACAGGGGCGACTGCAACAACTACCGTGGAATCTCCCTCCTCAGTATTGTCGGAAAGCTGTTTGCTCGAGTCGCATTGAAGAGGCTCCAAGTACTTGCAGAGAGAGTTTATCCAGAATCACAATGTGGATTCAGAGCTGGCAGGTCCACCATCGACATGGTCTTTTCCCTCAGACAACTGCAGGAGAAATGCAGGGAACAGAAGCAGCCACTCTTTGTAGCCTTCATAGACCTGACGAAGGCCTTCGACCTCGTCAGCAGGGATGGCCTGTTCAAGATCCTCCCCAAGATCGGATGCCCACCCAGGCTCCTCAGCATCATCAGATCTTTCCATGAGAACATGAGGGGCACCGTGGTCTTTGATGGCCTAACATCAGGCGCCTTTGACATCCGAAGTGCAGTAAAGCAGGGCTGCGTACTGGCTCCAACCCTATTCGGGATTTTCTTCGCAGTTATGCTGCGGCACGCCTTCGGATCTGTCACGGAAGGCATTTACCTCCGGACCAGGTCGGATGGGAAGCTCTTTAACCTCGCCAGGCTGAGAGCCAAGACAAAGGTTCGGCTGAGGTGTCTGCGCGACTTCCTCTTTGCCGACGACGCAGCAGTCACTGCGCACTCAGCTGAAGACCTCCAACGGCTCATAACCCGCTTCAGCGAGGCCTCTCAGGCTTTCGGACTCACCATCAGTCTGAAGAAAACACAAGTCATGGGACAAGGAGTGGACTCCCCACCTGACATCGGCATCTCTGATTCCAAACTGGAAGTTGTTCACGACTTCGTGTACCTGGGCTCCACAATCTCTGACTCCCTCTCTCTTGATACGGAGCTAAACAAACGCATCGGTAAGGCATCTACTACCATGTCCAAACTGACAAAGAGAGTGTGGGCCAACAATAGGCTAACTGAGTATACTAAGATTCAGGTTTACAGATCCTGTGTCCTGAGCACTCTCCTTTATGGCAGTGAGTCTTGGACACTCCGCGCCCGTCAGGAAAGACGGCTGAATGCCTACCACATGCGCTGCCTTCGACACATCTTGGACATCACCTGGCAGGACAAGGTGACAAACAACAACGTCTTGGGGAGAGCAAGAATCACCAGCATGTACACAAGGCTGAAACAGAGACGAATGCGCTGGCTCGGGCACGTTGTGCGAATGGGCGACGGCAGGATCCCCAAGGATCTCCTGTATGGAGAGCTGAGGCAGGGAAAGCGTCCAGTAGGCAAGCCCCAGCTACGGTACAAAGACGTATGCAAAAGGGACCTGAAAGCCATGGACGTCGATCTTGCTATATGGGAGACACTGGCTACAGACCGTTCAGCCTGGAGGCAGTCTGTTCAACGAGGTCTCTCCAAGTTCGAGGAGTCACTTGCCAAGGAATCGGAGGCAAAGAGACAGAGAAGGAAAGCCGGTAACCAGGAAGACAGACCAGAATCGGACTTCGTTTGTGCTCGGTGTGGGATGGACTGCCACTCTCGGATTGGCCTCATCAGTCACACCAGACGCTGCACCAGGATTGACAACTAGGGCGCAACTCCATAGTCTCCCGAGACTGAAGGATGCCTACTACTAGGTTACAGATGCAACTGGGAGATTGGTGAAACCCGACAGAGAGAGTGCATCTTCTGCCAAACTGTCACAGAAAAGCCATTACTTCACTATCTTCTGGAATGTGAAGCAACCAATGACCTTAGAAGAGCTTTAAGAGTTCCTGAATCATGCAGTGGCCACCCTGAAGCCATCAACACAGCCACTCTCCTGGTCAACAAAGGTGTTCAGCAGCTGGACATCCTCATAAAGACTGTGAAGCAGTATCCTCCCCCGCGATAACAGCTTGATGGTTAAATGGAAACTCAGATTACTGAGAAAAAAAAAATTGTACCACTTACGGGCTATTCATGCCCGTGCCACCTCTTGGGTGGCTTAATCTTCATCAATCAATCAATCTTCCTCATCACGACCATTTTGTCCGGGAGACATCTCCCGTCACGCAGGGTGTAGTCGCACCACCACAGATCTCCAGTATCAACTATTGATACTGGTGATGGCTCAAAAGAGCCACCACTTACGAGCTACTCATGCCCGTGCCACCTTTTGGGTGGCTTCATGTTCATCTTATCACATTCACTCGGGAGACATCTCCCGTCACGCAGGGTGCAGTCGCACCTCCACAGATCTCCAGTATCATCTATTGATACTGGTAATGGCTCAAAAGGGCCACCTCTTACGGGCTATTCATGTCCGTGTTACCTATTGGGTGGCTTAATCTTCATCAATCAATCAATCTTCCTCATCACAATCGACTTGAGAATGGTCCAGGACGGACCGAAACGTCGTCATCCCTTCACCTTCTAGTGTGTGGTCTGGTCTGGTTTTACCATTGGTAAAACTTTTATCATGCGTAAAATAACTTATTTACATTAACGCTGTAAGTTAACAATGCACTGTACTGGTTTGATTAAAATGGCTTGAAGGTTAACATCCTGAGAATAACCTTGTATATTAAACTTAGTAAGTGTAACAAGGGTAAATGTAATAATGTGTAACTTCCAGAGAATAAGTCTAACAATGGGGCTATTACATTTTACATTAGTAAAAGTGCTACCTTGGGTAAAATGACAGTGTAATACTGTAACATTCTATGCGGTTAACATTTAATTGCCGGGAAAGGGGGGCGCCAGACGGCCCCCCCCTTGATAGATTAAGCACTTGCCCAAAACTATATGGCTTTACAATAATTGTAAGAACACCACTGTTATGTACTCAGACAAATCCAATGTACCTTGTTGTATATAACACAAACAAATAGATAGTAATTTCTTCGGAAGAACAATATTGGATGAGAAGGGAGGATAGTAATTTACAGGATCCCCGGGATCCTCATGAAATGAATTGTTTGTGTATTTGCTATTTGTATCCATAGGCTAAAGCTGTTAGCTCTTGGATTCCACCTTTCTAACCCTCTGCTGTCTAATGTACTGACTTCAGACCTAATTTTCTCTCTTATCTAGTATTACACACACACATTCCCAGGATAAAGATTCAGAGAATCTAATTCCTTTCACATCACTAATCTGATGTCTTTCTGCTCACTTAGAAAGTCCTCTGTCATATATGGTGAAATAAACCCATCTGGCCTTGTTGCTTTCTATTGATAATAACTTTAGTCTCCACAAACATGTGTGCTTGGGTAACATTTAAGAGACATTCTTAATGGTTCAACTATAGACGAATGTGATAGAAATGCTACTGGATTTTTGTGGTCTCAATTCTTACCTGATCTGAAATGTTAATTAAAATGTTTTACTGGTTACTGGTACAGTAGTAGTTCTGCTTAGAGCTAGCTATACGCTACTAATTTCAATTGAATACTTTAATTCTAAAACATATTTTCATGTACTCAAAAGATCTTGAATTTATCAAGCGAGGAGTGAATGTAAATAATCTTCAAGGAATGAGTATGGGGTGCAAAATAAATTACTAATCACAGGATATGACACTATGATATTCGTGCTCTACTTTGGGGTAAATAAAATACATGATTATTTCCAGAATATATACTTTAATGACAAATATTTCAAAAGATATTTAAAGTTGAAATACTTATCTTTAAAAAAGATAAAACCTCCTTGCATTACACAAGTATTGATGAAATATGACATATTTACCGACAATAATGATGGCATTGAATGTAGTGTTCATGTGTCCGGATACCGGCGATTATGTAGTATTATTTATTTAAAAATATAATGCCTTTCACATAAATTATATATATTACTTGAAATGTAGCTACAGTAATGTCTACATCTCTGCCTTTCTTCTGACATATAAATCTTGAAGGTTAATTAGCATATATATGCATGTTAATTAGACAATTGATTTGCTGGTGTGTAGCTCTCCACACACCCAGAGCGGGTCCATGTATTTTCCCAAAGCTATATCCATAGTTACCTAGTGCTACTCCGGCCTTCTAGCATTACACAAGTAATGAAGATATATGACATATTTACCCCCTATAATGATGTTATTGAATGTATATCACACTACACACACCTAGAGCGAGTCCATGTATAGGGAACGCATACCAGCGAATAATCATCAGCATCTATATAACAAAACTATTGTCCCATGGAGTTAATTTCACTTCCAGACACCTATTTTTCAATACAATTTCAATATTTTCTGGCTATTTATGCTAAATATTATTGTAACTATGCATTATTGTATTTATACCATTATTTCAGTTTGTGACGACGTGGCTGATATGCCAGCAAACACTCTCCAGGCAACAATCTGTCTTGGATAAGTCGCTCCACAACATTGACGCTTGGATCGTCGACTTGATTTGGCGTCACCTGCTCTTTATTTTCGTCTAATTTCTTTATAAAAAGATACTTTTTCAGATTAAAATTATGTTTTTTTCATGTTGTATGTTCAGCACCAACATTGTAATGAGTAAATATATCATATTTATTCATTACTAACGTATTGCCAGGAAGCTTTCTGAAGCTTGTGTAGCTTGTGTTATTTTTTGGTAATTAGACGGACCGCCAGAGCTGGACGAATCACTACCAAAACAACACACCCAAAATGGAAATGGAAATAACCAATCACAGGTCAGAGAACTACTGAGATTCTGTGACAAATTCTCGGTCAATCAGCAGATAACAAAACGGACTAGGAACGAGAACACACACGACCTCATATTCACGAACAATGATGAGCTATTCAGAGGCATTACTGTCTCAGACACTACGTACTTGGACCACAAGCTCATTGAAGTGCAAACTAACATCAATAACGGTAGTAGGCCCAAGAGAAACAACAAGCGAGAAGGGCGATTCAATATATTAAATTTTAATAATAAAAGGATAGACTGGGAGAAAAAAAACAGGGAACTTACAAACATTCACTGGGAAAATGTTCTAGGTAATAAAATTCCTACACAAGGAAAGCAAAAACCACTGGATTGTATTGGACCTATTCGTACTAGTGAAGGTTCATATACTGAGGATGACAAAGAAATTAGTGAAATCCTAGAAAAGCAGTATGAGGACATGTTTAGCACTCCGATACAAAGCATGAAAGTGGAGGATCCGGACAACTTCTTTATGGGTGATATCCAAACCCCTGTAAATATAACTGATATCAACACGAGTGTGACAGATTTTGAAAGAGAAATTGACAATGTGCCCATGCATTCAGCCCCGGGTCCAGACTCATGGAATTCAATATTTATAAATAAATGCAAAGTGCCAGTAGCACAGGCACTCAGTATAATGTGAAGGAAGAGCTTGGACATGGGGGAGATACCAGAGGCTCTTAAAGCAGCAGACATAGCTCCTCTACACAAGGGAGGTAGTAAAGCATTGGCAAAGAATTATAGACCAGTTGCACTAACATCCCACATAATAAAATTATTTGAGAGTGATCAGGAGTCAGGTTACTAGTTTTATAGAGACCAATGACCTCCACAATCCAGGCCAACATGGATTTAGAGCAGGAAGATATTGAAATATCTCTTACAGCTATCTCTCATGTCCTCTACTTGTACAGTACAGCTACTTGACCATTACGACAAAATCACTGAGATATGAGATAATGATGATACTAACCTCATCTACTCAGACTCCAACCCACTCATATTAAATAATGATGTAAACGATAAATTAAAAAAAAATCCACTTATTAATGTCAACCAACAAACTCACACTAAACATAGAAAGGACCTACAACATCTTACTTGGGAGCAAATCAACAAATGCAATTCATCTACAGTTACACAATGTTAACATCAGAATTAAAAAAGATGGTAAGTTCCTTGGTCTATACTTAGATCTGCCCGAAACGCTATGAGTGCTAGTTGTTTTACAAGAATGTATAACTTCAAGTCACTGTACTCTCCCCCAATGTACCTTCTTGTATATAAAGAAAAAATAAATAAACAAACACATAATAAATCAATACTTACTAAATTTTGTCTATTATGTAGCAAAGAAGCAGGTCTACGGAAGGCTTGTCTGTTGAGTTCGAAGCCCAGATTACTCGTGGTCTCTGAAATAAGTTAAGATTATAAGTATAAAATTTATAAAACCAAATAATAAATCCGGTATTGCTCAATTTCAGATGCAGACGTACTGAATGATATATCAGACTGTCAGCATGGTATTCGATCTGGAAGGTCCAGTGTAACGAATTTACTCAGTTTCTATGATCGAGCCACAGAGATCTATAAAGAATTCTGATCAAGAAAGAGATCTAGGGGTGGTTTTAGATAGAAAACTATAACTTGAGGATCATATTAAGAACATTGTGCGAGGGGCCTATGCTACACTTTCTAACTTTAGAATTGCTTTTAAATACATAGGTCAAAAAGTTTTAAAAGTTCCAGAAGAGCAGCCCAGTGTGTCCCCAAAGAAAGCTCTCCCAGAAAAATGGATTAATAATAAAGTGACTTTGCAAAGGAAGAATTTGAGTTAAAACTAATGTAGAAATATGACCAAACCTAACCTACCCTGATAATTTTGGCAAACCCAATAGCTGATAGTACATGTACTATCGTACTATGATAGTACATGTACTATCATACATATGATAGTACTATGACAAACCATGAAAATTACCTCTGCTGAAGAAATTGAAAAACTGCAAGCAGATGTTAATAAAGTTTTTAACTGGGCAGAAGAAAATAACATGATGTATGTTTAACAGTGATAATTTCCAAATACTAAGGTGCAGTCAAAATAAAGAAATCAAACATTATACAGGCAACCTAGTTTAGATCCAAACTAAACCTCTTATCAAGTATCTATGACAATCATCACTTTAATGATCAAAATTGCAGATTTTATACTATAAACATCAGATGTCCAGAGTTGTGGGGATTAATGGGTATTAAAGTCTTGTGTTTGAATTTAACACTTCCCTGGATATTCCACTTGGAATTACGGGCGTTTTGCTTAACCGCTTGTCGGATCACGACGAAAATTTACTGACCGTGTTTTATATTGGGTATTTACTACTCGATTGACTTGGGGTTTGTATGAATATGTTTGCCATTAAATTTTAGTTTTCTCTAATAGGCACAATGCCTATTTGAGAAAACGGCAATGTATTGTAACTTAGAGGAGAGACTATTGAGTTGGTGACACAACGAGGGTAATCGCCCACTCCACACACTCTTGTGTTGGCCGCGATCATGATTCTACATTTATATGCATATGTCTGTGTGAATCAAGTATAAACTTGAAAAAACATGAGCAAAGTAAAAACGTTTTACGCTCACGGGTACAAACACGCGTAAGATTTTATTCGCCGCAAATTTATTTGACGCTCTGTTGGCCAATTCTACCCATGTTCTTATAGAACTTTCTATTGCGAACACATTGCTATAAAAATAAAATACGTAGCTTGAGAAATAATGTCAGGACAGTGAAATAAGTATAAACTTTCAGAGCGCTGCATCACAACAGTGTCGTCGCTGCTGAAATCATGGCTAACGCTTCGCCCAGTTCCCACACTCGCGCGGAACATAATTAGACATTGATAGGCATATGTCTGAGTGGGGAATTTTATTGCGAGTTCAGTGATATCAAAATAAGTGCTGTAGGATGACTGTGAGGGTGGCTACAAACGAAAGAGTATGAACATTTACTTCCTGTTTGGGTGTCACAGCGAGTTATCTTCGTGTTTATTTACTTCGTGGTGGGATAGCAAATGCTTTGGTGACATTTTAGGCATATGATCTTGTAGAGAATGTTATTGCCAACGCATTGATACCAAAATGTAAAACGTAGCTCGAGAATTGATGTTAGGAGCGTGAAAAGATTATACACTTTTTTGTGTTTACGCTTGAGCGCGCAGAACGCTGCGCGCACAAGGCGCTTTTTCTGATCTAGGAGGAATAAGACACCAACAGCATGGGGACCTATTTATTTAAATAATAGTAGAAACAAATAAATAATTTTTGCAGACCATGTTAATGAATCATGTAACTTGTATAATTTACAACAGCATAAATACATGTATAACTTGACTACACTACAACAACTTAATAACATTAATACATATGCTTATAGCCGGTAACTAAATAAAACATGGTCTGCAGAACGCCGAATCCTTATTAACTATGTGTACAAGTAAGGCAAACGTTTAACATAATTTTCAAGTAGAATCAGGGCTTATAGAGTAGCATATAGTGGCCTAACACATGACAGAAATAATGCGCCAATCCCAGACATAATGTGAAATCGTAAATTACCAGTAGCTGTAGAATACACCTAGAGGGCAAATTTAACATTACTCTTACAAGTCAGAGTAAGTAGCTGCGGACAGCGTAATACTTAGGGGCCGGCGCTGCACCCCACTCCGCAAGGCCAACAGGCCGGACCCCCCCCCCCCGAAGGGCGAGTGCCCGCTGCCCGCGTAAGGAGCATCAGCATGTAGGGGCGTTGACTTCTCATCTGACGTTGGGGGTCGTGCCACCAGGAATGTCGTCGCCGCAAGTTCTGCGTTGCGGGGTATCATGGAGTTTTTCCTTGTCTGCATCCACATCCGTGCCTGTACACCCGTTACCTCTGCCGTTAAAAAAAACAGTCAGGATTTCCAGAACTGAAAAAAGGTACAGAGTCGGGCGTACATGGCTGGTAAATGCTGCTAGGTGAGCAGCATCCTGGAAGTGACCAATGGAGCCCCTTCTGGTGCATGTGTATACAAGTCGGGCGTCTTGATGTCCGCGTGTAGTGGGCATATTACCTCGTGCATGCCTCGCGTGCTATGCCCCGCCACGCCAGGACATCCTCGTGTCGTCGTCATTACTGTATCCTGCCCTTGCAGAGACTAGCCCAGCGAGGTTGACCCCAGGGCGGGTGAGTAGGTCCTGCGTGTGCCAATCCGTGCAGTCCGTCGAGAGTGTTCATCGTGCGCGATCCTATGTTCTCCGTCCATGAGGTGTTCCCCGATGGTCTGTAGTCGTTCTCGTGCGTGCTTCGCGTGCTGTGCACCGCCACGCCAGGTCGTCCTCGTGGTCGTCGGTCGTGGGCGTCGTCGTCGCTGTATCCCGCCCTCGCGGAGGCTAGCCTAGCGAGGCTGGCCCCAGTGCAGCTGAGTAGGTCCTTCATTCGCCCATCCGTGCAGTCCATCGAGAGTGTTCTTCGGGCGCAAACCAATGTTCCCCATCCATGAGGTGTTCCCCGATGGTCTGTAGTCGTTCTGGAAATATTACGGCAGTAAGGGTTGGCAGGGGTGAACATGTGGCATAAGTAGGACAGTGTGGTAAAGCAGGGGGGAAATTAAACGCTCCGAAAACCGAACGAACAGGGCTCCTTGCAACAAGCTGAAAACAACATTGTACAGACCATATACACTGAAGGAACACTCAAAGTATGTTAAATAGTAATGATGATAAATTAGATAACGTAAAGTAAATGAAGCACTGATGTTGCAGTTAATCACAAAATGTTAAATATCACACTTGTGGGGCCGACCAACACCTGAAGGCCACTGTTGGCGGGTTAGTCTAAAACACAACGCATGGAAGTGAAAAAGTATGTACTTCTATTATGATTTAGGCTTGAGTAATAATACTGGATAGAGTACAGTCAGTTCCACAGGTCCAGTGGATGCCGTCTTTCTAGGAGAGGACTAAGGGCGTGCTATCATGCTCACCCTTAGCGGCAGGAACTGAAGTCAAGAAGTGGGTGGGCTACCTTGAACCGACAGCACCGGGGACGTAGACTGCAACGCCCAGGCGATCAAGCCAAATTGATCTGAACAGATATTGGGGAAAAGAACACTAGGGGTAATTTAAGTGATGACAGACGGGTAACACTCCCCAGTCTAGGCCACCGCGGGTAAGGCAGACTGCGACTAACGCAAGCTGTGGGTAAATGCCTATTATTACATAATATTGGTAAGCCCGATGTTAGGAATGGTACCTAAGCAGGATCCTAGGGGAAAAAACAAATTCGTAGGATGAATGGGCAGCGTACCGCTGAATCAGATTGCGTCAGGTGGGAGCAGGCCGTTTCACGCCGATCTCCTCGTCCCAAGGGGTTCTCATGAAATCATGATATTATAAGACTTTAAATTAACTAATTACTTCAGTAATGACAGGGAGAGAAATAATTCCTGTTACCTTTAGATACATATAGATATACAAATAAGAAATGTACATAGATAGCCTTAAATGATTAGCAGGATATAATTATGTATCTTGGACCACAGCGACCGAGTATAAAAATTGAGCTCATCAAATGTGCTGTATAAGAATACCATAAAGACTATCCCCAACAGTCTGTGGATAGAAAAACAAATTAATAATTGATAGAATGAAGCGTCCCAGACTGTTACAAGTAAGCGGATTAATGAATATTAAAAGACATTAACATAACTAAGTACTTTTCATCTGCGGGCTCACCATAGCCCGTGTTTCTTGGAACTCCCCGTTCCAGGCAGCGAATCTTCAACAACAACAACTAAGTACTTTATAATGACAGTAATAGTAATTCTCAATACCTATTGTATAGATATAAGTATAAAATTAACAAATATAAACTTAGAAAGCCTTCATAATTATAGTTTTTAAATATGTTCCGGAATCCCAGTGACCGATTAATTAAAAGGAAGGCACAATTGTGAACAGGATTTAATTACGGTAGTGTAGGCCAAGGTGTGACAACGAAATAATGACTAAAAGGAAGGTATCAATGTTTAAGGTTTATCGTTAATCAGTAATAACAAATCCAATAAGAACACATCCCAAACTGAGAGAAATAAGCAGCGTAATTATTTAACTATTGTGATTAAAGTTTTAATTAAGTTAGGTAAGGGTATGAATGATTGGGGTTGTGAGAATACGTAGCATCGCGTAATATTTACACTCTTGGAAAGCCTCGAGTACCACAGCGTTTCAGGATGAGGGAAGTACCATCAACAAACAAGAGGTTTCAGATTTTTCAGAACAGAATACCTAATTACCTCAGTGATAACAGGGATAATAATATAATCCATGTAACATATAATAGAAGTACAAATAGCGAATGTCCATAATCCTTAAATAATTACAGTATATAAATATGTAGCGTGAATAGGTTATTGAATATGTGAAGAGTAAATTAGTAAGAATTAAATGCCTTAAAGAAGTACTGGATTAAATTTGTAACGTGAGACCCAGCGACCGACAATAAAAGAAAATATCGCACTTGACTGGCCGATAATTCCTAAGTAAGGAAGAAGCATGCAACTACAGAATTACCTAAAGGGAAGCACTTAAAGAAAATACACAATAATCCGAACACGAAAACAGGAAGAAAACTTCCCTACTTCAAAGAACAGAGAAAATAAAGTTGATAAGTAACTGCGTGAATGAATATTAAGTCAGTGAAGGGAAAAATTAAGAATTAAGTGTGTAGACCGCTTGACCTGTAAGGTTTTTAGCTTAAAATCTTAAAGAGTAAGAATAGACTTGACCTTAACTGTAATCCTATTGGGACGTGACTGGATTAGCTTACGCGCCATTGCTCCTGAGGACTGAAGAAGGATTAACTTAATTTACCCACTAAATGAAACGCACGAGACTGAGAAAATTAAGTTTTTGTTAAATTAAGCAGCTTAAATATTTAACTATTGTGATTAAAGTTTTAGTTAATTTATTGAAGGACGAATTGAAATGGTGTGGGAGAATACGTAGCATCACATGTTATTTACAAACTTGTAAATCCACGAGGACCACAGCGTTCCAAGAAGAAGGAAGTATCGTCACCAACAAAGAGGTAGCCGAAGTAATACAGAACATAATACCTAAGAACCTCCGAGGAACAGGAATAATAAAGAACCCATGTACAATTAATAGAATAATAGAAGAGCTAATAACGAAATGACCATAAGCCTTAGTAAATTAAGGTCTATAAATATGTATCTTGAAAAGTAATAAGTGTGTAAAGTGTAATTTAATAAAAATTAAATGGGGATAGTCTGTTTAACCTGAGAGATTTAGGCTTGAAAGCTGAAAGAGGAAGAATAATACTTAATCGGAGCTGTAATCCAATGGGAACGTGGCTTGAAAAGCTCAAGCGCCTCTTACCCAAGGTCAGAAGAAGGGAGTAACTTAAGTTACCCGTTGTCTAAATGAATACCGCACAAAACCCCATCCACTGTAAAACTTATATTGAAGAGTAAAACCTTAATCTTAACATTAATTCTAAAGGAAGACTGCAATATCCTGCCCTGGAGGGATTTGATCGGCTTGGATTTGATTTGATCGTAAGCAGGTATTAACTATATTCAAATATAATCCAACATAATAATAAAAATAGAATACTCCGATGTAATCAATATAATAACTATATGACCCATATAAAATACATATCAACGTATAAGTACCCGATAAATTGAATATAAGAAAACAGTTCTTTAAACCATAACCGAGACCTGCTTGTGTCCGGAGAGACACACACACAACAAATTAAAAATGTGGTAACTGAGTCCCATACAGCCCACAAAGAACTGCGTCCATTACAGTCCAAAATTAACTGAGTCGATTACACTGAATTCCATCATATGCTGTCCTCCGTATGCAGGCCGACAAATAATTTGATTTACCTATTGCGATTAAAGTTTTAATTAAGATGCGTTAAGCGTAAGATAAGTATAAGATTGGATTAAAGAATAACCACTTAATGTGTAAACCACAGCTTATAATGCTGGAGATTAAAAGCTTAATCTCGTTCGAAGGCAGTAAAATCATGACTGTGACATGCATGTGTCCGGACGGCACTGACTCCATAAATATAAGCATGATAATAAATATAAGAAATATAAGGTCCAATACAGCGGTTTCCATCGTAAGTTAGTCTCCGAATGCGTGGTACGTTTATCAGCCTCGTGAATTTGCTGATTGCAGATCAGCTGTAACAGCAGCAGTCAGAGCCCAGCAAACAATTTTAGGTTGCCACAACATATCTGGAAAGTATTTGAAAGTATTGGAAACGTTTGTTTTATCGTATCAGATACGATATTGTGTGTGGACTTAAATAGGTTTCCAAAACTTATAACCAAGACATATGTATCTAACACTAATTTGAGATGTTGTGGCAACTTTACACTCCTAACATGAGTCATTCATAATCCATTCATATACCAATATGAATCTCTTATGAAAGGTTTGAGCCAATAATCTGAACCCTTTTCACATCTTTGTGTTTAAAGTAAAATTTCTTGAAATTAAATTATATTTTATATTATATTATTTTTATTATATTTTATATTATATTATTATTTTCAATTTAAATATTAAAACCAATTTAAGGGTAAAAAAAATCTAATAATTTATATTTCTTTTATTATTTACTAACAATTATAATTATTTACTAACGGAGAGAGGGGAGGCTGTACGGCGGACAGTGGCGGCGGTGGCGGATAGTGGCGGCGGCGGGCGGACAGTGGCGGCGGGCGGACAGTGGCGGCGGTGGCGGATAGTGGCGGCGGGCGGACAGTGGCGGCGGTGGCGGATAGTGGCGGCGGGCGGACAGTGGCGGCGGGCGGACAGTGGCGGCGGGCGGACAGTGGCGGCTGTGGCGGATAGTAGCGGCGGGCGGACCGTGGCGGCTTTGGCGGCGGTGGTGGACAGTGGCGGCGGGCGGACAGTGGCGGCGGCGGGCGGACAGTGGCGGCGGCGGGCGGACAGTGGCGGCGGCGGGCGGACAGTGGCGGCGGCGGGCAGACAGTGGTGGCGGCGGGCGGACAGTGGTGGCGGCGGGCGGACAGTGGAGGCGGCAGGCGGACAGTGGTGGCGGCGGGCGGACAGTGGTGACGGCGGGCGGACAGTGGCGGCGGCGGGCAGACAGTGGTGGCGGCGGGTGGACAGTGGTGGCGGCGGGCGGACAGTGGAGGCGGCGGGCGGACAGTGGTGGCGGCGGGCGGACAGTGGTGGCGGCGGGCGGACAGTGGTGGCGGCGGGCGGACAGTGGTGGCGGCGGGTGGACAGTGGTGGCGGCGGGCGGACAGTGGTGGCGGCGGGCGGACAGTGGTGGCGGTGGCAGATAGTGGTGGCGGTGGCAGACAGTGGTGGCGGTGGCGGATAGTGGCAGCGGGCGGACAGTGGCGGCGGGCGGACAGTGGCGGCGGTGGCGGATAGTGGCGGCGGGCGGACAGTGGCGTCGGGCGGACAGTGGCGGCGGTGGCGGATAGTGGCGGCGGGCGGACAGGGCGGCGGCGGGCGGACAGTGGCGGCGGGAGGACAGTGGTGGCGGTGGCGGATAGTGGCGGCGGGCGGACCGTGGCGGCTTTGGCGGCGGTGGTGGACAGTTGCGGCGGGCGGACAGTGGCGGCGGCGGGCGGACAGTGGCGGCGGCGGGCGGACAGTGGCGGCGGCGGGCGGACAGTGGCGGCGGCGGGCGGACAGTGGCGGCGGCGGGCGGACAGTGGCGACGGCGGGCGGACAGTGGCGGCGGCGGGCGGACAGTGGCGGCGGCGGGCGGACAGTGGAGGCGGCGGGCGGACAGTGGAGGCGGCGGGCGGACAGTGGTGGCGGCGGGCGGACAGTGGTGGCGGCGGGCGGACAGTGGTGGCGGTGGCAGACAGTGGTGGCGGTGGCGGACAGTGGCGGACAGTGGCGGCGGTGGCGGACAGTGACGGCGGTGGCGGACAGTGGCGGCGGTGGCGGACAGTGGCGGCGGTGGCGGACACTGGCGGCTGTGTCTGGCGGTGGTGGCGGGCGGTGGCGGGTGGCGGCGTCTGTGATGAGTGGTGGCGGCTGGCGGTGGTGGGTGGTGGCGGCGGTGGTGGTGGGTGGTGGTGGCGGCGGTGGTGGTGGGTGGTGGTGGGTGGTGGTGGGTGGTGGTGGGTGGTGGTGGTGGGTGGTGGTGGCGGCGGCGGCTGGTGGTGGTGGGTGGTGGTGGCGGCGGCGGCTGGTGGTGGTGGGTGGTGGCGGTGGTGGTGGTGGGTGGTGGTGGCGGCGGCGGCGGCTGGTGGTGGTGGGTGGTGGCGGCGGGTGGTGGGTGGCGGCGGCGGGTGGTGGGTGGTGGCGGCTGTGGCGGGCGGTGGCGGGCGGTGGCGGGCGGCGGCGGCGGTGATGGGTGGTGGCGGCGGTGGTGGTGGGTGGTGGTGGCGGCGGCGGCTGGTGGTGGTGGGTGGTGGTGGTGGGTGGTGGCGGCGGGTGGCGGTGGTGGGTGGCGGTGGCTGGTGGCGGGTGGCGGCTGGTGGTGGGTGGTGGCGGCGGGTGGTGAGTGGCGGTGGTGGGTGGCGGTGGCTGGTGGCGGGTGGCGGCTGGTGGTGGGTGGTGGTGGGTGGCGGCTGGTGGTGGGTGGTGGCGGGTGGCGGCTGGTGGTGGGTGGTGGCGGCGGGTGGTGAGTGGCGGTGGTGGGTGGCGGTGGCTGGTTGCGGGTGGCGGCTGGTGGTGGGTGGTGGCGGGTGGCGGCTGGTGGTGGGTGGTGGCGGGTGGCGGCTGGTGGTGGGTGGTGGCGGGTGGCGGCTGGTGGTGGGTGGCGGCTGGTGGTGGGTGGATGGTGGCGGGTGGCGGCTGGTGGTGGGTGGTGGCGGCGGGTGGTGAGTGGCGGTGGTGGGTGGCGGTGGCTGGTGGCGGGTGGCGGGTGGCGGCTGGTGGCGGGTGGTGGCGGGTGGCGGCGGGTGGTGGCGGGTGGCGGTGGGTGGTGGCGGGTGGTGGCGGGTGGCAGTGGGTGGTGGCGGGTGGTGGCGGGTGGCGGTGGGTGGTGGCGGGTGGCGGTGGGTGGTGGCGGGTGGTGGCGGGTGGTGGCGGGTGGCGGTGGCGGGTGGCGGTGGGTGGTGGCGGGTGGTGGCGGGTGGCGGTGGGTGGCGGCGGGTGGCGGTGGGTGGCGGCGGGTGGCGGGTGGTGGCTGGTGGTGGCAGGTGGCGGCTGGTGGTGGGTGGTGGCGGGTGGCGGCTGGTGGTGGGTGGCGGCTAGTGGTGGGTGGTGGCGGGTGGCGGCTGGTGGTGGGCGGCGGGTGGCGGCTGGTGGGGGCCAGCTGGGACACACCCTTCACCACTGAAGGTCTGAGCAGAACTAACCATATGTCTCTCTCACCCACCAGCCCAGTGTTGCCAGCTCGCGCTCTCAAAATGTTTCCTTCAAAGATTGTATATTATCTTTGAACAACAAGTTTGATTATCAAGGAAATAATGCATATATTATTGTCACATTAATACTGTGCAATATCTTATTACATTCCTGCTAAATAATTATAATTTGAAACAGGACAAAAAATCCAACATATATATAAAAACCAACATTAGAGATCACGAGGCCTAGGCCTCGCCTGTGACCACACATCCTGCCTCCCTGGCCTGCTATACCCTCTCACACCTCACACTCTTAACTCTCTCATAATCACTCTCACTCTCTTACTCTGTCACTCTTACTCTCTGTCACTCTTACTCTGTCACTCTTACTCTCTGTCACTCTTACTCTCTGTCACTCTTACTCTCTGTCACTCTTACTCTCTGTCACTCTTACTCTCTGTCACTCTTACACTCTGTCACTCTTACTCTCTGTCACTCTTACTCTCTGTCACTCTTACTCTCTGTCACTCTTACTCTCTGTCACTCTTACACTCTGTCACTCTTACTCTCTGTCACTCTTACTCTCTGTCACCCTTACTCTCTGTCACTCTTACTCTCTGTCACTCTTACTCTGTCACTCTTACTCTCTGTCACTCTTACTCTCTGTCACTCTTACTCTCTGTCACTCTTACTCTCTGTCACTCTTACTCTGTCACTCTTACTCTCTGTCACTCAAACTCTGTCACTCTTACTCTGTCACTCTTACACTCTGTCACTCTTACTCTCTGTCACTCTTACTCTCTGTCACTCTTACTCTCTGTCACTCTTACTCTCTGTCACTCTTACTCTGTCACTCTTACTCTCTGTCACTCTTACTCTCTGTCACTCTTACTCTCTGTCACTCTTACTCTGTCACTCTTACTCTGTCACTCTTACTCTGTCACTCTTACTCTGTCACTCTTACACTCTGTCACTCTTACTCTGTCACTCTTACTCTCTGTCACTCTTACTCTGTCACTCTTACTCTCTGTCACTCTTACTCTCTGTCACTCTTACTCTCTGTCACTCTTACTCTGTCACTCTTACTCTCTGTCACTCTTACTCTCTGTCACTCTTACTCTCTGTCACTCTTACTCTCTGTCACTCTTACTCTGTCATTCTTACTCACTCTCAGTCACCCTTACCCATTCATACTCACTCTCTCACTCTTACTCTCATACTCTTACTCTCAATTACTCTTACTCTCAATCACTCTTACTCCCAATCACTCCTACTCCCAATCACTCCTACTCCCAATCACTCCTACTCTCATTCTTACTCTTACTCTTACTCCCAATCACTCTTACTCTCAATCACTCTTATTCTCATTCTTACTCTTACTCTCACCCTTACTCTTACTCCCAATCACTCTTACTCCCAATCACTCTTACTCTCAATCACTCTTACTCTCAATCACTCTTACTCTCAATCACTCTTACTCTCATTCTTACTCTTACTCACTCTTACTCTCAATCACTCTTATTCTCATTCTTACTCCTACTCCCAATCACTCTTACTCCCAATCACTCTTACTCTCAATCACTCTTACTCCCAATCACTCTTACTCTCAATCACTCTTACTCTCAATCACTCTTACTCTCATTCTTACTCTTACTCACTCTTACTCTCAATCACTCTTATTCTCATTCTTACTCCTACTCCCAATCACTCTTACTCCCAATCACTCTTACTCCCAATCACTCTTACTCTCAATCACTCTTACTCCCAATCACTCTTACTCTCAATCACTCTTACTCTCAATCACTTTTACTCTCAATCACTCTTACTCTCAATCACTCTTACTCTCACTAACTCTCAATCACTCTTACTCTCACTCTAACTCTCAATCACTCTTACGCACTATTACTCACTCTTTCTCTCAGTCATCCTTACTCACTCTTACTCTGTCACTCTTACTCTCTGTCACTCTTACTCTCTGTCACTCTTACTCTCTGTCACTCTTACTCTCTGTCACTCTTACTCACTCTCAGTCACCCTTACACATTCATACTCACTCTCTCACTCTTACTCTCATACTCTTACTCTCAATTACTCTTACTCTCAATCACTCTTACTCCCAATCACTCCTACTCCCAATCACTCCTACTCTCAATCACTCCTACTCTCATTCTTACTCTTACTCCCAATCACTCTTACTCTCAATCACTCTTATTCTCATTCTTACTCTCACTCTTACTCTTACTCCCAATCACTCTTACTCCCAATCACTCTTACTCTCAATCACTCTTACTCTCAATCACTCTTACTCTCAATCACTCTTACTCTCATTCTTACTCTTACTCACTCTTACTCTCAATCACTCTTATTCTCATTCTTACTCCTACTCTCACTCTAACTCCTACTCCCAATCACTCTTACTCTCAATCACTCTTACTCCCAATCACTCTTACTCTCAATCACTCTTACTCTCAATCACTCTTACTCTCACTAGCTCTCAATCACTCTTACTCTCACTCTAACTCTCAATCACTCTTACTCTCATACTCACCCTTACTCTCAATCACTTTACTCTCACTCTTACTCATTCTGTCACCCTAACTCTCACTCACTCTGTCACTCTTACTCACTCTCAGTCACTCTTACTTATACTCACTCTTACTCACACTTACACACTCTCTGGCACTCTCACTCACCTTCAGTCACTCTTACTCACTCTTACCCACTCTCGCTCACTCTTACTCTAGTTAATAAGAACACGCCAATATAAGACAACAAAACGTTTTCAGATTCTTTCTCACCACTTTCCAGCAACTTTTATAATTTATATAAATTATCTTAGGGAATAATACATAAATTATATATTTAAACATGATATTAGTGTTTAGTGGAATGCATAAGGAGTCAAATTGTGTTAAAAAGAGCGATTTTTAGAAAATTTGGAAAACTATTTTTTTCTGTTCATATTATAACTAAATGGATTTTAAAGGTTTCACTCAGCCAATATATATCATTCACAATTTATTAATGAATTTTACAAAAAAACACCATAAATTTTATATTTAAACATGTAAAAACTATTTGTTTTACATTTGGAAGAAAATAATTGTAGAAAAACAATTTATAATTAAACCTTTGTGTTTGGATTTTTTGAGTAAAAGTTTCTCAAAGGCTCTCCTGCACCATTCTCAATGCAAATCATTCCCACACCTATGGGAAGAGATAGGCGAACGTTGTGTAGATGATTTGTGTTTGCTGGGAGCGTCGTCACCTGTTGAATAAAAAAAAAA
Organism: Procambarus clarkii; assembly: GCF_020424385.1. NCBI lineage: Eukaryota > Metazoa > Arthropoda > Malacostraca > Decapoda > Cambaridae > Procambarus > Procambarus clarkii. The sequence continues at coordinate 132,979 of NW_025574385.1, read as the reverse complement.
ATTTTTTTTTGGGGGGGGATGTCAAAGAGATATTTATTTCTGGTGTGGTGAAAATGGTCCTTGCGTCTGCCCAGAGAGATTTTCGGAGCAGCAAATTATAAAATTGGTTACTGAGTCCATTGCAATGATCTCCAACATCTGAAGTCGTTGTTGGTGGGACATCCTGCTCCACCAGCGGTCAAACTGGTACAGCCAGCGGCCAGGAACAATTCATGGCCAGGGGCAAACCAGCAGCCAGTGAGGCTGCATAAAAAATTTTTGGGCTTAACCAGCAGACAATGAGTCTGGCAATCCAGCAGCGAGGCGGCTGCATAATAATTCCGGGCTTAACCGGCAGACAAAAGGTCTGGCACTCCAGCAGCAAGAGAGGCTGCATTAAATTCCGGGCTTAACCGGCAGACATTAGGTCTGTCAATCCAATAGCGAGGGCGGCTGCATAGTAATTCCGGGCTTAACCGGCAGACAAGAGGTCTGGCAATCCAGCCGCGAGGGCGTCTGCATAATAATTCCGGGCTTAACCGGCAGACATAGGTCTGGCACTCCAGCATCGAGGAGAGCTGCAGAAAAATCCGGGCTTAGCCGGCAGACAATAATTCTGGCAATCCAGCAGCGATGGAGGCTGCATAAGAATTCCGTCTTAACCAGCAGACAATATGTCTGGCAAACCAGCAGCGAGGAGGCTGCATAAATTGCATTAATTTATGATACGTGAAGTGAAAGATATGTATAATAATGTATTAAAGAATAACCTCTTAGTGTGTAAAACACAGCTTCTAATCATATTGATGGGAATTAAAAGCTTAATCTCGACCCCGTAGGATGTTAAAACAAGACTGACCTGCTTGTGTCCGGACGGCACGTACTCCCAAAATATAAGGTTGATAAGAGATATAAGAAAAAGGTCCAATACGGAGGATTCCATCTTATTTTGTTCTCCGTATGCGTGGTGCGTTTATCAGCCTTGTGACTTTTTTCTGATTGCAGATCAGCTGTAACGACAGCAGTCGTAGCGTATTCCCTGTTGAATGAAAATTTGACTCATGGATTTCAAAGGGATAATTATTTCTTGTGTGGTGATAATGGGACCTTTGCGTCTGTCCAGTGAGATTTTCATAGCAGCAAGATATAATGTTGGTAACCGTGACTATGGCGATGATCTCCGCTGGGATACTGCATAAAATTTTTTGTTTTGGGCTTAAAAAAAATTTTCGGGCTTAACCGGCAGACCAAGGTCTGGCAAACACGCAGCGAGGTCAATCCATGCAGCGAGAGAGGCTGCAGAGAAATTCCGGGCTTAACCGGCAGACAATAGTCTAAAAATCCAGCAGCGAAGGAGGCTGCATTAATTTTCCGTACTTAACCAGCAAACAATAGGTCTGACAAACCAGCAGCATGGGTGGCCGCAGAAAAAATTTTCGGGCTTAACCGGCATGGAATAAGTCTCGCAAACCAGCAGCGAGGAAGGCTGCAGAAAGTTTTTCAGGCTTAACCAGCAGACAATAATTCTGGCAATCCCGCACCGAGGGCGTCTGCAGAAAAACCCGGGCTTAACCTGCAGGCAATATGTCTGACAATCCAGCAGCAAGGATGCCTGTATAAAATTTTCCGGGCTTAACCGGCAGGCAAAAGGTCTGGCACTCCAGCAGCGTGGTGTGCTGCATAAAATTTTTTGGGCTTAACCTGCAGACAATACTTCTGGCGATCCAGCCACGATGGAGGCTGCATAAAATTTCCGTCCTAACCGGCAGACAATATGACTGGCAATCCAGCAGCTAGGTGAGCCACATAAAAGGTTCCGGGCTTAACCGGCGGACAATATTTCCGGCAAACCAGCATCGAGGATACTGAATAAAAATTCCCGGGCTTAACTGGCAGACAATAATTCTGGCAAGCTAGCGGCGAGGGCAAGGCTGCATAAGAATTTCGTCTTAATCAGCGGAGAATGGGACTGGTGGCTGCATAAAATGTCCTGCCTAGGCATGACCTAGCTGGCCTAGCTAGAGCGGCTGCAGGCCGCGTGGGGAACAGCGCTGGGCACACACCGAACCTTGGGAGGAACCTAGCTTTACATTTAGAACATAAGATATCACTCTACCTTGGAGAAGTTGAGTAGTGTAGGCCGCCCCTAGCTGATCAGCATGTGAGGTTGAAGGGCCCATGAAGTTAAACTCAACCAGGGTGGGGTCAGGGATCGTGGTAGCAGTCGTAGTTTCCATAACTTCTAGAAGTCCCAAGAACACAAGAGTCCTAAGTTTTTCTTATGTCTTGCGAAGCGAAGCGTGTTTGTAGCAGGGGAGGTGGTCTGATGGCCAACAGTACGCCGAATCCTTTTTTCTTTTGACTTGCGAAGCGGAGCGTGTCTGGAGCAAGAGAGAACGCATGACCTCTCCTCTCTTCTTTATATAGGCCCCCACGGCGCTCCGCGCGCTGCGCCGAGGAACGCGCTGTGCCTTTCTGTGTCATTGCTGGTGTTGACTTCTTGATTTGTAGTGCCTCGCAGACGTCAAGCCGCCTGCTATCGCTGTATCTATCGATGATTTCTGTGTTGTTTGCTAAGATTTCTCTGGTGATGGTTTGTTTGTGGGAAGAAACCAACGTCGTCTATGCCTTCAAATGCCCTTTTGGGGACTGTAAGCCTAAAAAAAACAGTATATAGGCAAGACAACAACATCTTTTTCCAGGCGTTTAACGATGCATAAGCAACAGGGCTCCATTAAAGAACATATAATCTCTTCCCACAAACAAACCATCACCAGAGAAATCTTAGCAAACAACACAGAAATCATCGATAGATACAGCGATAGCAGGCGGCTTGACGTCTGCGAGGCACTACACATCAAGAAGTCAACACCAGCAATCAACAGCCAATTAATGCACAACTATATTCTACCCACTTCAAGACTCCGCTCCAATATAGAAGCATCAAGAAATATGGACCAATAGGCTTTCTACAATTACTTCCATTCAATACCCATTGTTTCGTGTTCTGTCTTGTGTTTGAATTTAATACCCATTCAATACCCATTGTTTCGTGTTCTGTCTTGTGTTGGAATTTAATACCCATTGAATACCCATTGTTGAAAGTTCGTTTTTCACCTCATCCACCTCACCCAAATGTAGATATTAACCTCGAAGATGTGTAAAGCTCTATTCAGTTTCAGTTGTGTGTTTGTAAACTAAAGTCTTTGAAAATGTAATAAGTTTTACGAAACGCGCTCAAATGTCGCGTCAAACTAGAAATAAAAATGAATTTTGGAGAATTGATCTTTGAATTACCATCAACAGTGAAAAGAAACGTAAGAAAGATAGAGAAAATTCGTGTTAGAATTATTAATCTTACTTTTTCGGCCGTATTTAATAATATATATATATATATATATATATATATATATATATATATATATATATATATATATATATATATATATATATATATATATATATATATATATATATATATATATATATATATATATATATATATATATATATATATATATATATATATATATATATATATATATATATATATATATATATATATATATATATATATATATATATATATATATATATGTATATATATATATATATATATATATATATATATATATATATATATATATATATATATATATATATATATATATATATATATATATATATATATATATATATATATATATATATATATATGTCGTACCTAGTAGCCAGAACGCACTTCTCAGCCTACTATGCAAGGCCCGATTTGCCTAATAAGCCAAGTTTTCCTGAATTAATATATTTTCTCTAATTTTTATCTTATGATACCTGGTTGATACCTGGTTGATGGGGTTCTGGGAGTTCTTCTACTCCCCAAGCCCGGCCCGAGGCCAGGCTCGACTTGTGAGAGTTTGGTCCACCAGGCTGTTGCTTGGAGCGGCCCGCAGGGCCACGTACCCACCACAGCCCGGCTGATCCGGAACTTCTCTTAGAAAACCGTCCAGTTTTCTCTTGAAGATGTCCACGGTTGTTCCGGCAATATTTCTTATGCTCGCTGGGAGGACGTTGAACAACCGCGGACCTCTGATGTTTATACAGTGCTCTCTGATTGTGCCTATGGCACCTCTGCTCTTCACTGGTTCAATCTTGCATTTTCTTCCATATCGTTCACTCCAGTACGTTGTTATTTTACTGTGTAGATTTGGGACCTGACCCTCCAGTATTTTCCATGTGTATATTATTTGGTATCTCTCTCGTCTCCTTTCTAGAGAGTACATTTGGAGAGCTTTGAGACGATCCCAATAATTTAGGTGTTTTATCTCGTCTATGCGTGCCGTATATGTTCTCTGTATTCCCTCTATTTCAGCAATCTTATGAAATGATAAAGCTACCCATTTCATTAAGTATGACGTCAATTTTTTTTATTGGAGTTAAAATTAGCGTAGATATATGACCTAACCTCACCAACCCTACCTAACCTAACCTAACCTATCTTTATAGGTTAGGTTAGGTTTGGTAGCCGAAAAAGTTAGGTTAGGTTAGGTTAGGTAGGTTAGGTAGACGAAAAACTAATAATTCATGAAAACTTGGCTTATTAGGCAAAACGGGCCTTGCATAGTAGGCTGAGAAGTGCGTTCTGGCTACTAGGTACGACATATATATATATATATATATATATATATATATATATATATATATATATATATATATATATATATATATATATATATATATATATGCTTATATATATATGCTTAACGCGTTTTCGGCTAATTCGCCTTCATCAGAGCAAAGTAGAATCAGAATTGTACCTGTTATTCTACTTTGCTCTGATGAAGGCGAATTAGCCGAAAACGTGTTAAGCATTTTCTATTTTTCATATGTGGTTATTCTGCATATATATATATATATATATATATATATATATATATATATATATATATATATATATATATATATATATATATATATATATATATATATATATATATATGCAGAATAACCACATGTGAAAAATAGAAAATGCTTAACGCGTTTTCGGCTAGTTCGCCTTCATCAGAGCAAAGTAGAATCACTTTGATTCTACTTTGCTCTGATGAAGGCGAACTAGCCGAAAACGCGTTAAGCATTTTCTATTTTTCACATGTGGTTATTCTGCATACTTGGATCAGTGTTTTTGTGATCATTGTTGCATATATATATATATATATATATGCAACAATATATATAAGTTATACTGTATACAGTTATACTGTAATGCAGTCTGTTATACAGACTGTATATCATATATATATATATATATATATATATATATATATATATATATATATATATATATATATATATATATATATATATATATATATATATATATATATATATATATATATATATGCAACAATGATCACAAAACCACCACCACACACTACCACCACTACCACACACTACAGCTACCACCACACACTACAACTACCACCACACACTACAACCTCCACCACACACTACCACCACCACACATTACAACCTCCACCATTACATATAACAACCACCACCACACATTACAACCACCACCACACACTACCACCACCACAACACTACCACCACCACCACACATTACAACCACTACCACCACCACACATTACAACCACCACCACACATTACAACCACCACCACACACTACAACCCCCTCCACACACTACAACCACCTCCACACACTACCACCACCACCACACATTACAACCACAACCACATACTACCACCACAACCACACTACCACAACCACCACACGCTACAAACACCACCACATACTACAATCACCACCACACGCTACAATCACCCCCACACACTAACAACCAATATCATACATTACTACCAACACCACCACACACTATAAACCAATATCAAACCTACCCATACTATCAAAACACAGTCTCCCACACCTAACCACGCCATCACATTTAAACCAGCACCAAGCCCACAAATACGTCAACATCAACCAGCATTACACCGTCTAACATACTCTGTCAGATGTAACAACTAAATTTGTGAATTCAAGATCAATTCTATTGTATAACACAGTGTTAGTACGAGAAAAACTTTACTTACATTCGAAGCCGTGTTATAAAATGGCGGGGATCTTGTTGTACTGACGCTCCACACTGTGTGTTTGTTTGCGTATGATGAACGTGTGACAATTTACTACAACAATTATTTAATTATTCTTATTCTTTATTTTACTATTTTTAGGGTACATGAAATTTCAAACTTATTTGCACACAATAATATAATTGCATTGTCATACCCTTATATATTATGGAAAATACGATGCCATGAACGAAGTCAAAGTGAAGTTAAAGTCAAAGTCATTCGCCGAACGTATTAGTCATTTTTTTTCTCACAAACGATAGGGGATAACAAAACCACAGAGAATATAAGTGTACAGTAAAGTCAATTTTATTCAGGAAAGTACATACATAGTTGATTTACAAACATAATGTTGGATTTATAGATAGAGCTAGTGCATACAATACCTAAAGCCACTATAGTAGGCATAGCATTTCAGGCAACCGGGCAGTATATATGGACCCCTTACTCAAATCTCGGAATATGTTAGATATTAAGTCCCTGCACATCCTCTCATGTGTATTTTATATATATATAAAACGCTGCACTGTAATGTCAATCCTGACCTTAAAAGCTTCCTAGAAGGTTGAAACAGATCCCATGAGCACCACACCAGAAACAAATACCTATTTGATATTCCAAGAGTACGACTTAGTCAAACTAGAAATGCTTTACAAATCAAGGGATCTCGAATGTGGAATGACCTTCCAAATTATGTTAAAGACTGTACCTCTCCCAACCAGTTTAAGATAAATAAAGATAAATTTATAAGTTAAGATAAATTCCACAAATCAACAACCCTGTTACTGACCCAGTATTTACCCAAGTCTTTCCTAAATCTAAACTTATCCAATTTATACCCATTGTTTCGTGTTCTATCTTGTGTTGACAATTTTAATACCCTATTAATATCCCCCTTTGTTATATCCATTCAGGAAATTGTGGTTGATCTTGAACCCATTGATAATGTGACGACTTATACTGAATTCTGTAAATATATTATCAAGATTGTAACCAGCTTAGCTAAATGTATTGTAGGGTTCAGTCCCTAAGCCCATATATGTGCCTCTGTAACCATTTAGGTTACAGAGCAAAAACATAAGAACAAAGGTAACTGCAGAAGGCCTATTGGCCCATACCAGGCAGCTCCTATCTATAACAGATAACATAACAAACATAACAACAGTAAAAACATTTCGTGTGTGTTTGACGCTCACTGACATGTTCCAGCGTTGTTTTATATTTGGTGCTATTCTATCTTACGCTTTGTTGCTCTTTTATACCTACGGGCTCATTGAACATTCTATTGCGAACACATTGGCACAAAAATGAATGATGTACATAGCCTAATAATGTCAGGAGAGTGAAATAATTATAAACTTTCAAAGCGCTGTATCGAACATGTGTTGTCGCGTCACCAATACTTGGTAACAGTTCCGCCACTTCCCACACTCTTGCGGGTGGGCCGCGACCATTATTTTACGTTTATATTCATATCACCGTGTTGGGAATTTCATTGCGAGCCCATCGATACCAAAATTAACGCTGTAGAACAAGTGTGGAAGTGATAACAATCCCAAGAGTAAAAACATTTTGTTGCTGTTGGGCACTCACGGCGAGTCATCTACGTAGTTATTTATTTGGTGCTGGTATCCATATACTTTTCGTTACCATTTTTACGAATGTTCTTCTAGAGAATTTTATTGCAAACACGTTGGTACCAAAATGAAATACGTAGCTCGAGAACTAAGGTCAGGAGAGTAAAAAGAGTATACACATTTTTGTTTTGATGCTTAAGGTTATTGTGAGTACTCATCGCCTGCATAGAAACTGTAATTAAGAACATAAGAACTTTTTTTTTTTACCTTTTTTACTGATGTTCTTCTAGAGAATTTTATTTCGAATTTGCAATTGTTGTTACTCAAACCTGAATCTAAATCATTTACTTATACACTATTATAAACAACAGAGGTCCCAGGACAGAGCCTTGAGGTACTCAACCTACAACATTTTCCAACTCTGACTTAACCCCATTTATACTAACTCTGTTGAGCGTTGCCCATCAACTCTGTTGATGTGAGCACTTAATTGGCAGTCAGTGGTGTAGCTTAATTCTTAAAAAGCAATATATGCCCTCGATCGTGATTTAGTTTAGTATGTGGTTTAAAAAAAAGAGCATATCAATGTTATATTACAGAAAACGAATTTATCATAAACTCATGTATTTGTCTTATTTGAAACCACATTGGTTTCATTTTGGATACAAATGTCCATGGAGATTCAGAATGGCAATTAATTATAGTTGAACCTACAGAGAAGAGTTTAAGAATCTGTGGTGAGAGTGATGGACACAGCCTTCACAATTATACTTCAGAGAATGTAAACATCTAAGAGTCATTAGAAATATGTGTAGAATAATAAACCCTACATTGTTTGAGTTAGGGAAAACACCATTTGTCATATAGATATTAGCTGTTCTTAAAGATTCACCCATTCACCCAGCAAGATAACATATAAGATTTTAAGGGTTGACGAATGTTAATCTTCTTGTTTGGTAAACTGTGCACTTAAGACATAGTTAATAAGAACACGCCAATATAAGACAACAAAACGTTTTCAGATTCTTTCACACCACTTTCCAGCAACTTTTATAATTTATATAAATTATTTTAGGGAATAATACATAAATTATATATTTAAGCATGATATTAGTGTTTAGTGAAATGCATAAGGAGTCAAATTGTGTTAAAAAGAGCGATTTTTTGAAAATTTGGAAAACTACTTTTTTCTGATCATATTACAACTAAATGGATTTTGAATGTTTCACTGAGCCAATAAATATCATTCACAATTTATTAATGAATTTTACAAAAAAAAAAACACCATAAATTTTATATTTAAACATGTAAAAACTATTTGTAATACATTAGGAACAAAATAGTTGTAGAAAAACAATTTATTATAAAACCTTTGTGTTTGGATTTTTTTATTAAAAGTTTCTCAAAGGCTCTCCTGCACCATTCTCAATGCAAATCATTCCCAAACCTATGGGAAGAGATAGACGAACGTTTCCTAGATGATTTGTGTTTGCTGGGATAGGAAGGGGGGAGAAAATACCTTCCATGTAACAGAAAGCCCCACTTGGAGGGTAGGAAAGCCCAGGAGGGGTCCAATGGGGCCCAAGGCCCCTAAGTCAACCCCACCCCAACCCTGGGAACCTCCACACCAGGACCCAGGGGCTGAATCATCCTCCAAAGCCCCGGCCTCAAAGGAAAAAAGCCAGGGCAGCCGTAAAAACACTAAGGAATGGGACCCCACTGGTCAAACCCATACGCAACGGCCTGAGGAACCGACTCGAATGACTCCGTTGCCCCACTCGGAAGGGGCAACCCTCAAAACTGCTAGTCTCAGAATCCTCTAAACCCCGCCCGGACCCGAAGCCCTCAGATGCTTCAGAGCCAGAAGCAGGGGTGGGGGGGACCCAGGATGAACCACAGCAGGTAAGAATGAGAGGGGCACAGACTGGACCAAGGTCGTAGCAACCAACACCCCCCAGTCCGAGTCCCTATAAGCAAAGCCCCGAGGATTCTGGGGTAGCTATCAACCTAGCATGTTGCAGCAACCTAACGCTAGCATGCAACACCTGAGCTGCCTACACCCGGATAAATTCATCAGTGGATCGGATGGCGAGAGTCACAAACAAGCAACAATTCTTGCAGAACTCTGGGTTGAAGGTGTCATCGACCCAACAGGCAGCATGATAGAGGCAAAAACAATGAGTCACACCCTGAGGCCAGGGGACAGAGCAACCCTCAAACTCGCACAAGGCGAGAGGGAACTATTATAGACTGTGGGTTGCTTGGTGTTGTCGTCGTTGATCCTTCTCTATGGACAACCCAACCCACAACTCGGCAGAGTGCTTATACTAGGAGATCACCCTTGGCGCTTCTGGCTCTTGGAGAGGGGCTCAACGTCACACGTTTAGGGGATGCGGCTCCAACACTTAGCCTCGTTGTCACGTGCACACACCCACTCGAGCCGCTGTGACTCCCCACTCTCTCCTTATGAGATATGATCTCCTCAATCCCCTATGACTTACTAGTATTACCTCCTACCCTGTCCACGGCAGTGGTTCTTGGTTCTTTCTCTCTCTCTCTCCTTCTTTACTACCTCCTGGGAAGCCTCACTAGGACAAGGGCAAACACCAGCAAATTGTGACACATTTACTGGACAAAGCACATACACGATACATACACACATAAAATAATAATGAATCCTATACTCTATAATATCACAATCAGGTTGCACTCCAACACCATCAGAGCTCTATTATCAGCTTATCAAGTGGTATCCTATCTCCTGGTCCACCACCTGATACTATTAACCTCCTCAAGTTGATCAAGCCTACATACACTGTTGCACTATCAGCAAGATAATGTATATATAGAAAACCAGCATTTGAATGCAATAACATATATCAGTACAAATGTTCATTGATACACAACAATGATTAATCGATCAATATCAGTCCTAGAACGCATACATCTGTAGGTAATCCAGCCTACGACTGTAACTCTAAACTTCAGTATAAAAAAACTCCTTGACATAAGAATGCCAACAGTCACTCACCTCTCACTGCGTCTTGCACGCTAATGACAACCAAACACTATCGACTCCCTATAAGTAATCCACCAGAACTTCCCCTTCCACCTCTGGAAGTTCACTACCCTAATATCCTTAGGTTCTTCCGGGCTTCACTACCAGGATCCTCTGCAGCTCCTCCAGGCTGCTATCATGAAGCTTCCTTGAGCAACTACGGTGCTTCACCCTTCTGCTAGGGTCCTCCACAGCTCTCTTGGCTGCTACACCATGAAGTTTCCTCGAGCAACTATGGTGCTTCTCCACCTCTACAGAAGCACGTGACACTCCTCTTCACAGCTGCTTCTCCTCACAGCTCGAGGTCCTCTGCTCCACTACCTTGGAGTCTCATCAGCTACTTCATCTGCTGGCTTCGAAGTTCTCAGCAACTTCTTCCCCAAAAGACAAACCTGCAACCCATCGACACTCCAATAAAATGTTCCCCTTTAACACATAAACAAAAATAACCACACAATACGCTTGCCTCAAACCTCTATCTGTTCTCTACATACAGTGAGAGTGGACTCCCCCGTTTTGGGCGGGTCCATACTCCACCTCGCCTGGCGGCGGTCCTCCCTCGCTGGGAGGGTCTTCCTCCGTCAAGAGCCAGGCTCCCTCAGTCGTCCGCCAGCGCTCAGAGGGGGCGGACGTCGCTCCGTGCTCCTCCCTCTTCACTCTCCTATTTCAGGCTTTCTGCCTTATTAAAACATGTCTAACTTATAAATAAACATTGCTACTGTCGCTGGACACACGACCAACTACAAGTGATCACTATGAACTGGCGTATATCGTGCTTACCACAGATTAACTGATCGAGGGCACTTTTCCTCTGACGGCGTCTGGTCAGGGCGCTCCACACAGCCCACGAAAATGCCTCTGAGTAGCTTATTAAACTCTGCTCGTCGACCAGGACTCGATACCACAACGTTCCCAGCTCGGTTCCACAGCTGGCACGTCTACACACTTCTCTTCTCTTCGAGATATATCACTAGGGGTTCCCTTCTGGCGGGAGCTCAAATGGAGCGCGGCTTCCCCCTGCGATGTCTGGCACTCAAGTGAGGTCAAGGTCCTCCGGAAGCGAGCCTCACGCCTCCAGCAAAATGTCCACATCTCCTCGCCAGTCATTTATCTGTTTTCTTCTTCATTGCCCATGATCTCAAACTGTTATACATATCCAAGCAACTATTTTACATATGCGTTATCACCTCAATATTCGCTAGACCTTCTAATCAGGTCAGGCTTGACGAATAACTCTCAAGGAGGGAGACTCGTTTCTCCTGTAGGCTGAGATCATAACAGAACTCAGGGGGTAGCATCCATCGGACTCCTTGCACCCCCACGAAACCCCGAGACTTGGGGTTTCTCAGGGCCCTTAGACTGTTATTGCTAAGGGTAAGCCCAAGCAGGGTACTGCGAACCGGTGCCCAAGTCTACGAAGCAAACTTCTAAAAACTGAACCCCCGGGACATGTCCACTCACAGAGGCCTAGCAGTGGGTACCACCCCCTGCTAGGGGGGTTGGTACATCTCTAGATTCACAGATACACATAGATAGAAACCCAAGGTATAGATAAGGGGCAACGAACCAAAGGCAGACCCCCCCCCCCAGGCTGGGGCAAACAGCCTCAAACAAATGACATGACAATTATCATAGCAGGGAATGATCCAGGAAATAACCAACCACAGGTCTGAGAACTTTTAAGTTTCTGTGACAAATTCTCGCTCAATCAACAGATCACAGAACCAACTAGGAACGAAAACACACTAGACTTGTTATTCACAATGATGAACTAATTAGAGACATTAAAATGTCAAATACTGCATACTCAGACCATAAGTTCATTGAAGTGCAAACTAGCATAATGTAAGGTATGAGATTGAAAGCCGTACCCTAAAGTATCGCTAACAACACCCGCTCTTACCTTCTTATAAATAGTAGAAGTGCAGTGGTCTATATAGTAATAATCACCAGTTCTAACTACATGGGACAAGAAATACACCTTGGGGTACAATTCTACAAAAAGGAATTTTTTTAGCAAATACCAGATTTTCTCACACTTCTTAGAACAAGGGGGTGGGGTGTACTTGGATCCACCACAGGATTGATACAAACAAAAAGGGGGGGGGGAAGGTTCCTTCTCCTATGGAAAAAATGAAAATATAAAAACGGAAACCACGTACAAAACTCAGGCAAATCATAACATAGAACGAAAAGGCAATGTAAAGGATCTGGGTGTACTCATGTCGGAACACCTTACCTTTAAAGAACACAATAAAGTAGCCGTCACAACTGCAAGAAAAATGACAGGTTGGATAACAAGAACTTTTCACACTAGAGATGCTATACCGATGATGATACTTTTCAAAACGCTTGTGCTCTCTAGAGTAGAGTACTGCTGCACAATGACAGCACCTTTCAAAGCTGGAGAAATTGCTGACCTGGAGAGCGTGCAGAGATCCTTTAATGCTAGAATCCACTCAGTAAAACATCTAAACTATTGGGACCGACTAAAGAGCCTAAAACTGTACTCCCTTGAGCGCAGGCGGGAGAGGTACGTAATAATTTACACGTGGAAAATATGAGAGGGGCTGGTCCCAAACCTGCACACAGAAATAATATCACATGAGACCAGAAGACATGGCAGGATGTGCAGAATACCCCCGTTGAAAAACAGAGGTGCAACTGGTACTCTGAGAGAGAACTCTATCAACATCAGAGGTCTGAGACTGTTCAACACGCTTCCACTACACATAAGGGGCATAACTGGCCGACCCCTCACAGTGTTCAAGAGAGAACTGGATAAGCACCTCCAAAGGATACCTGATCAACCAGGCTGTGACTCATACGTCAGGCTGCGAGCAGCCACGTCCAACAGCCTGGTTGATCAGTCTGGCAACCAGGAGGCCTAGTCGACGACCGGGCCGCGGGGACGCTAAGCCCCGGAAGCACCTCAAGGTAACCTCCCTCTACAACCTGGGACTTAAGGTCATTACTCTATTCCACTCCTTTTAGGTCACTACAAAGGGCCTGGGTTTACAAATGGAGATACAAAATATATGTGGATAACCCCCATGTGACACACAGCTGAGCATATACACTTGAATTAACAACACACCACTCTCCCTACACACAGGGTTCCAAAAATCCTTATTTCCACAAATTCCTATCTCTAACTCATAAAGAAAAGGGGAAGCACCGCTATAAATATCTATAATACTGCACTTATCGTATTTGTTGGAGACCATCCACAACACTGGTCTGGTTCTCACTGCCTTCCTCTCCCAAGTCACTGATAGGGGCTTGCACATGTCCCTGCCCAACCTGTTCTCGCACTTTCTTACAGTCAATATTGACTTATTAAATATGTGCATATGTGACATACTAATTTATTGTGAATATTTTAGTTTACCTTGAAAAGCTTCATAGAAAACACCGACCTTACCTAGCCTTCTTAGTATGTTAAGATAAGCATCTTATTGCTTCGTAATTACAATTATTACTTAACCTATACGTATAATAGGTTGATAATACACATATGATAATACACATATGAACGTATAATACACATATGAACGTATTTAATAAGTCAATATTGACCATACGAAAGTGCGAGTACGGGTTGCCCTGCCTGCCTGGTTCCAATAATGTCCCTTTCCAATACATGTCATGCACATTTCCCAATACTTCATTTATATGTCTTATAATGTTCCAGGCTGTTTTTCTACATTTAACACTGTTGTTTCTCTATATTTTCTTGCATTGAATCTGCTTTTTCTTAACCATTTTATCCCTTTTGTTTACATTTTTTTTTTCGAAATTACATTTTCCTGATGAGATGATGCTCTGTGCATCTGAAAGGGGTCAGAGTTCCAGACTGTTTTTCAACATTTAACACTGCTATTTCTCCCTACACAAGGGTCTCTCTCAATAGCACTGCTATTTCTCCCTACACAAGGGTAGGGATACAATAAATACAATAAATACAATAAATAACAGTAGTAGGTCAAAGAGACCCAACAAGCGAGAAGGGGTATTCAATCAACTCAATTTCAACAATAAGAGGATCGACTGGGAGAAAATAAATGTAGACCTTGCAAGCATTCAATGGGAAACGGTCATAAGCGACAAAACTCCCACACTTGATCACTTATCCCAAGTTCTTTCTTTCCCAAGAGGCAGACAAGAGGAGCTGCAGCATATTTCAACAATCCTAAGTATTGTAGTACAGGATGATGATAGTGAGTGATGTCCCAGAGAACATAAAGGTCTAGTGCTTTTGAAAAATAGGCGAGATAACAGGAATGTGCCAAGGGAAGTGAAAAATTGGATGAGAAAAAGTTGCCCTAGTGTTTCCAGTGTAGAGAACAACATTCAAGATGGCCGCCAGCAAGAGGACATACAAAACAGAGCTTGATTTTGCTGGATTCAGTGAAGAAAGCATTGATGTAACCAGTCTATACAACAAGTTGGTAATATTAGATACTATAGTGACCTCTCATGTAGAAATAATTAATAAATTGAAAGAAAGTAATGACCATTTAAACAGCAAAGTTGTATATCTTGAGGGTTTAGTGAAAGACTTGTGCAAGGATAAGAATCAATTGGAAACAAATTGCAAAGCCATGGAAGAAGAAAATAAACTCTTAAAAATAGCTTTGGAAGAAGTTGAAGTAAATTTGACCATAAATTACTACAATAGGTTAGGTAAGGAAATTCAACAGGAGAAACAGCTTTTGTCAGCACAGATGGAGGAAGTTACACAGGGAATAGAACAGTGCAAGAAAGATATGCAACTC
This sequence comes from Procambarus clarkii, assembly GCF_020424385.1. Lineage (NCBI taxonomy): Eukaryota > Metazoa > Arthropoda > Malacostraca > Decapoda > Cambaridae > Procambarus > Procambarus clarkii. The sequence continues at coordinate 117,440 of NW_025574385.1, read as the reverse complement.
ACCTATGCACAAGTGGCCAAGAAGAAGGAAAAAATTGAAGAAGCAGCAAAGGAAGTCAAACACTGCAGCAACCAAGAAAAAACAAACATTAGGCTGGAAGTGAGAAAAGAATTGGCATCTAACCCGAAGTTGGTGCAAAACACTGTTGATCGGAGTAAGTCCCTGATAATTTTTGGCTGCAAAGAAAGGAGATAACATCTAGGTCAGAAAGAGCTGGAGAAGAAGCAAAAGTGGTAGATAAAAATGTTGGCCTCGTGGAAGGTCTTACAACCATAGAGAATGTGTGCAACTACAGGAGAATAGGAAGATATGTAAAAGGGAAAGATCGACCTTTGAGGATCACCCTAAATGGTGCCAAACAGATGGAAGAAGTACTAAGAAATGCTAGAAAATTACAAAGTAATGAGGATGGGAAAGTGTGATCGTTAAGACGATATCTTTCAAAAGAAGATAGGGAGAAGCTGAAACTGAACCTCGCCGAGGCAAAACGTTTAAATGAGAGCAGGAATGAAGAAGAAATAAATTCTTTTTTCTACAAAGTGATAGGGGTAGGCAGACCAGTAAAGTGGTACATAAAGGCAAGCCAACAAAATCATTAGAGAGAGGTGGAGTGAAAAATAAGAAGAGGGGGAACAAGTTCCTGAAGATTGCATACACCAACATAGATGGAGTAAGATCGAAGATACTGGAGTTAAGTGATGTAATTTAGCTGCAGACACCAGACATTGTTGCACTCACGGAGACAAAACTTCAAGATGTTATTTTAAATGAGGTCATATTCCCAAGGGGCTACTCAATTTGGAGACGGGACAGAAAAATTAGGAAAGGCGGTGACGTTGCTGTGCTGGTGAAAGAACACCTAAAGGTGAAGGAAATAATGACTGCCTATCCACAAAAAGTTGACATAATAGCACTAGAGATCTGCCATGAGGATGATAAACTAATGATCATAAATGCATATACTCCACCGCCAAGCAGCACATGGTCAAAGGAGGAGCTAGATAGTAAACGAGGTCTTATAACAATAATGAGAGAGATCATAGCGAGAGCGGATAATGATAGTTCACGACTGTTGATAGTCGGCGACTTCAACTTGAAATCCATTGACTGGAAAGCATCTGAAGCTAAAACAGAAGATTTTTGGACCTGTAAATTTGTAGACCTCATCCTGGAAACATTCTTGTATCAACATGTTAAACAAGCTACGAGGATGAGGGAAGGGGACGTTCCCTCCATGCTAGATTTGATATTTACCAGGAAGGAGGAAGAAATCTTTGACATTCAGTACCTTCCTCCCTTGGGTAAAAATGACCATGTCTTTTTTGGGAATAAAGTATGCAATGCATTATAATCTGGAAGAAAATATGAAGGTTGATGTAATTGAAAAACCTGACTTTAGGAGAGGACATTATGGCAACCTTAGAAAAATTTTTAGTGAGCATAATTGGACAGACCTGTTGCTAGGTAAGGAAGTGAATGAGATATATGTCAAGTTTTGTGAAATATATAATAAAGGCACAACAAAATTTATACCAAAACAGAGATGCAGAACTAGGAAACAGGATTGGTTCAACAGAAATTGCGAGAGGGCCAGAGATCAAAAGACACAAAAATGGAATCAATACAGGAAGAGGCCAAACCCCCCAAAAATACCAGCGATACAAAGATGCGAGAAACAACTACATGGCAGTGATTAGAGAGGCAGAAAGAAATTTTGAAAAAGGGATTGCAGACAAATGTAAAACAGAACCAGGTCTATTCTATAAATTCATAAACAACAAATTGCAGGTAAAGGATAATATTCAGAGGTTGAAAATGGGAAATAGATTCACAGAAAATGAAAAGGAAATGTGTGAAACATTAAACGGAAATTTCCGAAGTGTGTTTGTACAAAATGAAATCTTCAGGGAACCAGATACAATAAGAATTCCAGAGAACAGCATAGAGCACACAGAGGTGTCTAGAGACGAAGTAGAAAAAATGCTCAAGGAGCTAAATAAGAACAAAGCAGTTGGTCCAGATGGAGTTTCACCATGAGTTCAGAGAGAATGTGCACCTGAGCTCAGCATTCCACTTCAATTGATTTTTCAGGCATGCCTGTTTACAGGTGTTGTAGCTGATGTTTGGAAAAAGGCTAACATAGTTCCAATCTACAAAAGTGGAAGCAGGGAAGACCCCCTTAATTATAGACCAGTATCATTGACAAGTGTAATAGTCAAAATATTGGAAAAAATAATTAAAACTAAATGGATAGAACACCTGGAGAGAAATTATATAATATCAGACAGACAGTATGGTTTTCGATCTGGAAGATCCTGTGTATCGAATTTACTCAGTTTCTATGATGGAGCAACAGAGATATTACAGGTGTGATGGTAAAGTGTTGGAGTGTTGATGTTCGGCAGTCCTCCAATGGCAGGTGGCAATGCCTTGTCACACTTACAGAAAAAAAAGAGACTGCTTGCCTGTTTGTCTGTGGTAAGGTAATGGGAAGACACACAAAACACAAAATATAAACAATGAAATTTTAATTACTTTAGAAAACAAGATATGAACAAAGACAATCCCTTGGCTTACGTAAAATTCAATACAAGTCAACAAACAAAACATGAATAATTAATAGGTGTGAAATTTACTCTAAAACAAAATAAAGTGCAATACAATAATAATGATAATCAGGTGCGGTGAATACTGGCTTGAGCTGCCACCTCCCTTAGTACACGACAGCCAGGGCTTAGTCTACCAGAGACAGATGTCAACTTCTAAGAGCAGAGAGATATTCTAAGGAGTACGGCGTGAGCTGGCCCAGACGTCGACTCAGGTAGAGGGCGTGAGTGCAGGTGCAGGTGTTGTCGGCGATACACCAGCCAATCAGGAGCAGGCAGGCGGAGAATGGGTAGTTTGCTCGTTGACGACGGGCGGAGCCGGCGTGTCGGGTGGTGCAAGGTACGCTTTGCTTCCTGGGCAAAACGTTTGGCGATACTGTGTAAGGAATCTTTCAGAACATTATATACCACATATGTCAGACCAATCCTGGAGTATGCGGCACCAGCATGGAGTCCATATCTAGTCAAGCATAAGACTAAAATGGAAAAGGTTCAAAGGTTTGCCACCAGACTAGTACCCGAGCTGAGAGGTATGAGCTACGAGGAGAGACTACGGGAATTAAACCTCACTTCGTTGGAAGACAGAAGAGTTAGGGGGGACATGATCACCACATTCAAGATCCTCAAGGGAATTGACAGGGTTCATAAAGACAGGCTGTTCAACACAAGGGGCACACGCACTAGGGGACACAGGTGGAAACTGAGTGCCCAAATGAGCCACAGAGATATTAGAAAGAACTTTTTTAGTGTCAGAGTGGTTGACAAATGGAATGCATTAGGAAGTGATGTGATGGAGGCTGACTCCATACACAGTTTCAAGTGTAGATATGATAGAGCCCAATAGGCTCAGGAACCTGTACACCTGTTGATTGACAGTTGAGATGCTGGACCAAAGAGCCAGAGCTCAACCCCCGCAAGCACAACTAGGTGAGTACATACATATATACACACACACATGCATTCACATACATTTGTCTCATTTACCCTGACAGGGTGAGGTAGCTGATAAAGAAACTAGTGTGCAATTAAGCACTTAATCACTGAAGGTGATGAAGGTGCTTTTACAAGCTCAGGTTATATAGTTACATCATATATATATACATTGTATGATTGATATATTACATGGTCAATTTTGGATACAAGTCCAATATATCATCAAGTGTTCCAGTACTCATATAGTAACTACAGAGTTCAGCATACCTTAGCCCAGGAGGGCGAAAGTCAGTCAGTATGGGACATTCTACAATATAATGTTCAAGAGAGTGCATGTTTTCTCTTTCACAAAGTTGACACATTGTGTACTCGACATTTGGGTTTTGAGAAAGCTGCCAGATACGTCTATATCCCAGGCGTATTCTGGCCACTATAACATCACATTGCCGGGTTCTTGTTCTATTAGTCCCATATGTGAATGTCTCCTCACGATATCTATCATAATATTTAATGCTACAACTTTCAGGTCTTTGAGAATTTGTTAGGTCGGTGAGATTTTCATTAGATATTTGTTTAAGTATCAAATTCCTAACAAATTCTCTTTGTCACTGCTAATGAAACACCCATATCAATTTCTACCACTGGTTTTCTGCAGGCTGACTTAGCAAGCACATCAACAGTGTCATGCCTTTAGATGCCAACATGTGATGGTATCCATAGGAATTTGATCTCAAATCTGTTTTCTTTGGCAGCTAAAACATTCATTCGAATATCACTGACTATTTTCTGGGTGTCACTACTATGTGCGTTCAATGCCAGGAGTGCACTCTGCGAGTCACAGTATATAAGTCCACTGCCTTTGTCTTTTAAAAATTCAGTGGCAAGGTATATGCCTGCAAGTTCGGTTTGAGTTGTACTTGCCCAGTCATTGACGCGCTTCATTGCTGTATGTACGAGAGAAGATTGTTCAAATATGTTACATGCACATCCGGTACATCGTCCACCTTCTTCTACAGAGCCATCGGTATAGCACTGATAAACATCGTTACCCATACTCTGAGTACTTTCAGTGATGCTTTTCAGTGTTAACTGTTTTAATAATGTAGTGTACACACTATCTTTCTTGGGTGCATTTACAAAATCAACTGATAGATCCCAGTTATCCCATGAAGTAATTGGCTGATTAATCATTAGTCGAGTTGGGTACATATTTAATATTTTGATGGAGTTGGCTACCTTGTAGAACCAATATACATAATCAGATTTCGTTCTTCTTCTATAGACCTCAGGTGAGTGTAGCTTATTAGAAAGTTTAGCTTGAAACTTTATGTGTTGTCTAGATCTACTCAATGCCTTCACGCCGAAAACTGTGCTAATAGGCAAAATTCTCTCACTTATGGTAGGTAATTTTAACTCTGCTCTCATGTTAACTATTCTCGTGGACTTTGGAGCCCCAAGGATGAGACGCATAGCTTCATTTTGCAAGGTTTCAAGAGATTTCAGCTCCTTGTCAGTATACAGTGTGAGATGTAGAGCATTGTAGTCAATCACAGAGCGTATAAATGATACATAAAACATTCTAGCAAGCCTCACGTTAAGTCCATGATTGACACCAACAAGGACCCGCAAGGGCTTTAATCTCTCCCAAAGTCTCCTCTTGAGAGAAGAAAGGTACCCAGGGTCGTTAATGGGGACACCAAGGTATCTGCAAGACTCGCAGTTCTCAAGTGCTCGCCCATCTATATGATAATTGGCTGGTGGAATACCACATGGAATGAGGGCACGAGTTTTCTGTACAGAGATAAGGAGGCCACATTCCTCAGCTCTAGTAGCAAAAGCGTCGAACAAAACTTGCATTCTAGGCTCGGTGGCAGCCTGTAAACATATATCATCAGCATAACAAATGACAGTGTCTTCATTATTAGTTGGAAGATCTTTAATAAGTTTATGCATCAGAACGTTGAACAACAAGGGACTGAGGACCCCTCCTTGTGGAGTTCCCAGTTCAAAGTGTTTGCTCTCTGTGCTTTTAACACCATTAAACAAAACATATGCTGTTCGATTAGACAAATAGCCCTTTATCCATTTCAGTAGTTTTCCTTGTATTACCAGCTCGGTAAGCTGTTCCAGTATGATTTCTCTGTTTACTGTATCAAAATCTGCTGCTAGGTCGATGAAGACTGTTTGAGGGTAAGCTTCAATATGTGCGAAGTACTCAGCAAAACAGTGTTGTGTACTGAGCCCAGGCATAAATCCAAACAGTTGAGGTGACAGGTGCCCGTGTATACGATACATGAGTCGGTTAAGAACAATACGTTCAAGCACTTTACAAACACACGGTGTTAGAGATATGGGTCTATAATTATCTGAGTGTGGTTTGGGGATAGGAACAATGACACTTTTTGTCCAAGCATCAGGTAATAATCCTTCACGTAAACTCATTCTGTACAACACTAATAGTGGATTACCTGGTACGTGTGAGACTAATCTCAGTAGACTGTAAGTAATACCATCCTCTCCAGGAGCAGTTGATTTTCCCATCTTTAGTGCATGATTTAATTTCCATTCAGTTACATCATTAAGGTCCGACACGTCGATAGCTGTACAGGCAAGATTGATGGTTCGTTGTCTGTTGGGGCGTGTGTCATCAAGTTTGTGCTGTATGTTAATTGGGAGTGAGTCGTAGCTCGATGTTATTGCCCATTGATCAAGGAGGATGTTTGCTTGTTCTAGTGGGCTGTGGTGCAGCGGTTTGGTTGGGCTGCTTCTAGAGATTTTTCGTATCTTTTCCCAAACTTCAACAAGTGTTGTTTGCTCATTTATACTTTGTAGGAACTCTTTCCAATGTTTATTACGTATACCGTTGCTCATGTCTTTCACCTCTCTATTTGCAACTAGAAATGCATGCAAGTCACCTTGTGCTTTGGTTCGTTTGTACGTGTCTCCAAGTTGCTTTACTCGTTCATGTTCTTTAACAAATACGGGGTCAAGGACCCACTTGGGTGGTGGTAGGTGTTGCCCACTTCTGCTAGGCTTACGACCTGTTCCCCAACACACCCATGTGTCATAGTAGGTAGTAATCGAATCAACGAGATCTCTGGAGAAGGCTTGTACATTCGTTATTGTGTAATCTTGATACCATTTTGATATACAATTAATAAAGTGGTCATGCAAGCCATATGGAATATTCATTTTCCGTCTCTGATGTCTATTAGGTACATCACACTGTACCCCATAGGAAGCAGAAACTGCATAGTGATCACTAACCAAGTGATTTACCAACGAACATTCCATCCTATCTTGCACAAGGTTTCTACCCATTACATAATCAAGTCTGCCTCCCAATAAATGAGTTTGGGTATCCGTGGTATACACGGTTAATCTGTTGTCATAAACATATTTGATAAATTTGCATCCATTATCGTTGTTAGTAATGTCTCTCAGCGTAATATGTCTAGCATTAAAATCTTCCATTTATATTGTCCCATGATTGTCTAGATCTGGGAACAATGTTACATTGAGTTTCTGGCTTCTGGCATATACGTTGAGGAATGAAAAGTGGCCTGCTGTAGTTTGTACATGAAAGTGATGGTACTGTGTGTGTACATTGTGTGACGTGCTCACAAGAATGTGCGGTAAATAACTTCTGACGTAAGTTAATAGGCCTGTGGCGTTACTATTATTATAGGATGTATACCCTCTGATTTTTGGTGGGGTTTTGTTTATCATGTTGGACGTGTAGGGCTCCTGTATAGCAATTATATCTATGTTGTTACTGGTAACATGTGCAATTAGGTCATTCAGTCTTTTGTTGATGCTACGAATGTTCCAACTGAGAAACCTAATGGTCCTTGTGTCAACAGCAGCCATCGTCTTGGTGTTGTTCCTCCCTGGGACTGGTGGTCCCTTTGTTGTCCTTGTCCCACTTACACAATGTGTCAATAAGTGACTCTACGACGTAAAGAGCCACACCAACCTGGCGTTTGGTGTCGTCAGGAACATCTGGTGACATCATCAGTTTCTTGATCACTGAGCAACTCGGGATGGTCCGCGAGTGAATGCTCTCTGTAAGTCGTATGGCATAATTACTGTCACGCAGAATATTATCTTTTTCATTCTCGTACTTGGCTTGAGCGCGTTCCTTAAGGTCATGAATCATTTTAAAATATGCTGATGCAGGTCGACTTCCTTTTCCAGTTAATGTTTCTGTGTCACTATCACTGCTGTCATCCCAGAGTTGACTGACGACGTCGCTGCCACCGCCTCTGTTGTCGCCGCTGCTGTCGCCGCTGCTGTCGCCGCTGCCGCCGCCGCTGCTGCTGCTGCTGCTGCCGCCGACGCCGCTGCCGCCGCCGCCGCTGCTGCTGCTGCTGCCGCCGCCGCCGCCGCTGCTGCTGCTGCCGCCGCCGCCGTCACCACCACCACAGGAACCTTTACCAGTGCGGGCCACGGCTGTGACACAGCTGCATGGAGGCTGCTGTATCTCTTGTGGAGGAGCCTGACGTAGCGTCTGTATAATTTCAGTCAGTTCTGCTACCTGTGCTTGCAAGGTTGCCAACTGTCCATTAACTGTTGTATCAGGCTGTTGTGTGTTGTCAGGGGCGTTGCTGGTACTGTCACCACTATGGGATGGGTCAACAGTGCTAGAGCCAGCATCAGTAGACACTTGTTGTGTCTCGGGCACTTGCCTCCTTGTGCCAAGGGAGGCTGGCCGTTTGGTACAGTCTGAGTTCCAGATGGTGACTCCTTCTATACCACATCTGAAACACTTCAGCGGCGGTTTAGACGGAGCCACAGATTCAGGATGTTGCCCTGCTTCTGTTGCAGTGTTCTGTTGCACCTGTTCCTGCTTTCTTTGGCCTCTGGTCTTCTTATACTGACAGTTCTTCAGTGGATGAGGACCGGAACAGAGAGCACACTTGGGTGTGGAGCACAAGCAGTACTTAGCTATGTGGCCACTGCCACAGCACTCGTAACACTCCACAGGGTTCGGCTCCCACACCCTGAACGTGCTGGGGCGCGCATACAACCCACCAAACAAATACTGGTCTGGTGGCGGATCAGGCTTTTTCCAGACTATGACTATTTGATCAGTAGGCTTACCATTCATGGTCAATCTTCGTGCTCTGTGTACCCCGTCTAATTCATAGGCCCACTCTAGTGGATACCTGTGACTGTACCTGTAGACTAGGTATTCAACCATCTTCTTGTTCCGTGTTGGATTATTTAGAGGGGAGAGCTTTACATCACCTATTTTCCCTTGTAGAAGAGCCTCCACAACCTGCTGCTTCTCTCTTGAAACATACACATATGGAGAGTTGACATGTGGACGTAGCACGCCTGCAGAGCCAGGTGGGTACACCACGCTCAGTTTCTTACTCCACACAATCCAGTCAGCCACACTCGTGCCTTAAGGGAAGGTCAGACGTGTGTACTCGCTCCTTGGTGCTATCGGACGCCTTCCACCCTGTTGTTCACCAGGCTTCTGTTTCCCTTGTTTCCTTCTCTGGCTCTTACTTAGCACCTCCACAAACCCATCATTGGGTGGTGGGGTGACAGTGTCACTGGTCACGGTAGGGGAGAGCCCTGAGGGTCCAGCAGCTACCTCCTCCATACCTGCTTCTTCAGGCGGCATTAATTGTTGCTCTAATCTCGTCCGATACCTGGTTAATGCCATTTATAACCATGTGCTGATGAATAACATGACAAATGGCAGGGCAAGCAGCAAGCCTTACCAGTCATCAGCGCCAACAGTCATAAACCTGCTCTGAGGGGTAGAGCACTCTCAGTGGGTTTGAGAGTGCTCAGACGACTTGGATATTCCACTTGGTTGGTTGGGACTCGCAGAGGGTAGCCCTCAGTGACTTATTCTCCTATGTGTGGACAGAAGGTCCCCCTAAGACAGCCTAACCCTGCTACAAGGGTGAACAGATGCCCAAGTCAAGTGGCCCCCCAGATTTTACAGGTAACCGCATGGGCCACTGGACCGTTCCACTTGACCAGTTGAAATGGCGAAATGAGAAGAATAAGAGAAAGTGGGGAAGATAAGTCTTATAACTAGGAATGTACAGTTGCTCTGTACAAAGCTGGCATCATTGTAGTTTTGGCGGCTGTCAACCTCCCGCCAGGGAAGGAATAGGGGGGACCGTTGGGTCAGCGCTCTAACCGCAAGGGTCAGAGGTCCGTGGGGGACAGATTACGATCCCACAACTCTCCTTGCTGTTTGGTGCCTGAAGCTGTAGAAGCCCTGTGGTTCTTGCTAGAGTCTTACAGTGAGTCCCAGGTACACTGTACAGGTGATGCTGTGTTATTAGCACCAGCAATGCTGCATCAAACTAATGTTTGGTAGGCTGCCCCTAAGGGAGCGGAGGGGGCAGGCTGGCCTGCCTTCGACCTCAGGCGCCACTCACTAGTTCACTCTAGGGTTCCCTTGATACTAGTGACTTATGCAACAGTGTTGAAACACTCAGCAGCACAGTAGTATTGTGACGATACCGCCCCCTGGCTATCACAGCACAAGGTTGGGGACGAGGGACTTGACCCAAAGAGGGAGAGGAGGCGCGCATATCTTCTCAGCTCAAGGCCTGGCCAGCGAGTGATTGGAGGGGTGACAGGCAAGCTTCTAACATGAATGAAAAAATTCTGACTGATAGAAAAATGAGGGCAGTGATCAAAGGCAATGTATCGGACTGGAGAAATGTCACAAGTGGAGTACCACTGGGTTCAATTCTTGCATGTTTATTGTATATATAAATGATCTACCAGTTGGTATACAGAATTATATGAACATGTTTGCTGATCATGCTAAGATAATAGGAAGGAAAAGAAACTTAGATGATTGTCATGCCCTTCAAGATGACCTGGACAAAATAAGTATATGGAGCACCACTTGGCAAATGGAATTTAATGTTAATAAATGCCATGTTATGGAATGTGGAATAGGAGAACATAGACCCCACACAACCTATATATTATGTGAGAAATCTTTAAAGAATTCTGATAAAGAAAGAGATCTAGGGGTGGTTCTAGATAGAAAACTATCACCTGAGGACCACATAAAGAATATTGTGCGAGGAGCCTATGCCACGCTTTCTAACTTTAGAATTGCTGTTAAATACATGGACGGCGATATACTAAAGAAATTGTTTATGACTTTTGTTAGGCCAAAGCTAAAATATGCAGCAGTTGTGTGGTGCCCATATCCTAAGAAGCACATCAACAAACTGGAAAAGGTGCAAAGACATGATACTAAATGGCTCCCAGAACTGAAGGGCAAGAGCTACGAGGAGAGGTTAGAGGCATTAAATATGCTAAAACTCGAAGACAGAAGAAAAAGAGGTGATATGATCACTACATACAAAATAGTAACAGGAATTGATAAAATCGATAGGGAAGATTTCCTGAGACCTGGAACTTTAAGAATAAGAGGTCATAGATTTAAACTAGCTAAACACAGATACCGAAGAAATATAAGAAAATTCACTTTCGCAAATAGAGTGGTAGACGGTTGGAACAAGTTAGGTGAGAAGGTGGTGGAGGCCAAGACCGTCAGTAATTTCAAAGAGTTATATGACAAAGAGTGCTGGGAAGACGGGACACCACGAGCGTAGCTCTCATCCTGTAACTACACTTAGGTAATTACACTTAGGTAATTACAGGGAATAGATCAACTGACGACTGAAGCATACAAGGTCTGCTTGAAGCACGTGCCTGTGAGGAGGGTCAGAAAGAGGACCACTCTAGAAAGAGAACGCAGAAGACTGTACAGAAGAAAAAAAATAACTGAAATGCTTAGGCAGACACGACTATCACAAGAAAGGAAAATAAACCTAAACAGGGAGATCAAAGAAATAGAACAAACGTTGAAGCGATCATACGAGTCTGAGGAAATGGAACTTGAACAGAAGCTATACAAGAAAAATCCGAAATATTTTTTCACATACGCAAAATCAATATCAAAAACCTCCACCAGTATTGGACCTTTAATTACAACTGAAGGTACGTACACAAAGGACAACAAAGAAATTAATAAAATTCTAAGAAGCCAGTATGAGGCTATGTTTAGCACATCAGTAAACAACATGAAAGTTGATGATCCAGACAGTTTCTTTATGAATGACATTGAAGCTGCTGATAATATAACGGATATTAACACAAACTCGAAGACTTTGAAAGCGAAATTGACAATATGCCAATGCACTCAGCTCCTGGGCCGGACTTATGGAATTCAATATTTATTAAAAAATGTAAAGTACCAGTAGCGTGAGTGCTCAGCATAATATGGAGAAAGAGCCTGGATACAGGGGAGATACCAGCTGCACTTAAATCAGCAGATATAGTTCTGCTGCACAAGAGGGATAGTAAGGCCTTGGCCAAAAATTATAGGCCAGTTGCACAAACATCTCACATAATAAGTTTTTGAAAGGGCCCAGCAAACAATTTTAGGTTGCCACAACATATCTGGAAAGTATTTGAAAGTATTGGAAACGTTTGTTTTATCGTATCAGATACGATATTGTGTGTGGACTTAAATAGGTTTCCAAAACTTATAACCAAGACATATGTATCTAACACTAATTTGAGATGTTGTGGCAACTTACACTCCTAACATGAGTCATTCATAATCCATTCATACACCAATATGAATCTCTTGTGAAAGGTTTGAGCCTTATCTGAACCCTTTTCACATCTTTGTGTTTAAAGTTAAATTTCTTGAAAATAAAAAATATTTATTTTTAAATATATTTAAATATTTTAAATATTTTAAATAATAAATTTTTTATATTATATTAGTGTTTTCAATTTAAATATTAAAACCAATTTAAGGGTAAAAAAATCAAATAATTTATATTTCTTTTATTATTTACTAACAAATCAGCAAAAATACAAAAACATATGACC